>CAIGRT010180159.1:0-18019 GCA_903798405.1 Fraxinus platypoda
TTCTTGAATTTTCACTTTATTACTTGTCAACAAACCGTGCACTTGCGGTGATTTACGAAGCGAACATATTTTCGTGAACACTACGCAAGAACCAACTCCATGAATCATTGTTCTCCGAATCTCCGATACTAAAAGCAAGGACAAATATTCCATTGTTCGCATCCTGTGTGCATGAGGTGAATAAACTACCACGGTGACGTCCCATAAGGAACGTTGCGTCAACAACTACAACAGGCTTGCAAAACTTCCATCCTTGTATGCATGTTGCCAATGCCATAAAAGCGTATTTGAATTGTCCATCAGTTATAGAACCAGGATTCTTATCTTTAAGCTCGCTCATGAAAAGAGGAAGTCTTTTGTATGCCTGATCAGGATCTCCCATAACGGCCTCAAGTGCATGTTCTCGAGCCCTCCAAGCTTTTCCATACTTCATAGTCACTCTGTACATCTCTGCCATGTCGTTAGTTATGTCAACTGGAGTGTATATAGTACGTGCAGATGTGTACTTATGCTTAACACATTCACCTATCAATACACTGTTTGCCTGTCTGTGATCTTGTATAATGTTATCCAACGAGCAAGTATGAATATTCTTTATATATCGTATCTTGAACATATCTGTATCACCAATCTTTGAAGCTCTTAATTTCCAATCGCAATTATCCATTAGACATATAAGTACATACTCCTTATTGTTTGATTTGTAGACCTTGTATTAGAAGTTATTTTGAATAGCACATAGGGCTAGAGCATTCTTCAATACACATTTATCTCGAAAAAGATGATTTTCACGTACACATTCCAAGTCAGGCTGTATCGTTATAGCCGTCATTTCATCAAATATGTCATCTTCCATCTCTAGCGGTGATACCTCAATGCTTGATATGAAATCATGTGTACCTGGATTTAATATTGACAAAGCAGCTTTCGAAAATCGTGAACCATACATGTTATCTGACTGAACCAAATTTTGTTCCCCACAAATCGGTGCGACTACAGAGGTTGTTGATTGCAAGAGTTCAGTCAGGGTGATACGTAATGCATACGCCGTGATACGTGGATCCTTACGCTTAAGCTCCAAGTAAAAATGCAATGAACTGTCATTCGTTATTCGGATTGGGGACATGTCAACGTCTGCAGTGTACTCAATATTGACACAAAAACGTCTCATATCAAGTTTTAGCTGGTTTGCTATCATTCCGACAAGATGCACGTAAGTGCAACCAAAATGGACTAGGAGACCAAAGGTATCCGCCCCATTAACTACAAATACATTTACTGCATCCATCCTGTAGAAAGATAGAAGGCATCTTTTTTTTACTGAAAGCTGGACACTCAAGAATATATTAACAAGAATATAATAATAAGAGCTTCAATTACAATATATTTTGGGAAAAGAAAATGTTACATTATCTGATCAGACAAAAACACAGTCATTATACAAGCATTATTTTGAGTATATATTCAGATGTCCGAAATCAACTTAGTTATGCAACATTCCTACAAATGAAACTTTTGCCTGTTATTAAACTGTAAAAAACATAATATATATAATTCAAATAAATATTAATTCATACCTTGCGATGTAATTATATTCTTCACAATGTTTTCCGATTTGCAGTACGTATCTCGATCGAAAACAGAGAATCAATACGCCTCAAATTTTTTTATTTCAGAAGCTGTGATTTTTGGCACTGGGATGAGCATGAAATGAATGTCTACGTTCATCATGGAGTGCCTATTTTCTATTAAATTATGTTTTAGGGAAAGTTAGTTAATGTAATTACGTGATAAGAGGGCATTTAATATTTTCATCAGTTACAAATTCTGGTTTGGGATTTATTTTTGGCAGCTAGTATTTCAACCATTTTTAACCATCAATCTAGTATTTTTAGTTAATAATATGTTGTCATAGTAAAATGTGAATTAATTTTTTGTATTGATGCATATATGATTTTTTCCATAATCAAAACTCAGACAATAAGTTTAAATTTTTAAATCTCGTGCGATAACTAAATAATTAAATATATTTTATTAATTAAATATATTAAGGTCACAGTTATACAATTAATGGTTACGGTTACATACTTAGCCCCCGTTTGGCCTCCATTATTTCAAATTAAAATAAGAAAAATAGTAATTTTTTTGGAGAATGTGTGGTTAAAAAAAGAAAATATTTTTAGATTTACGTGTAATATTATTTTATTGGAGAATGTGTGGTTGATAAAAAGAGAGAAAAATGAATTATAATTTAATGGGGAATAATGGGAGCCAAACGGGGGCTTATATATCACAACTTATTTATTAGTCACAATTGGTCATAAATTATTTTTCGGTCACAAATTAAAAATATTATAGGTCACAATTTATTTATTGGACACAAATCAGAAATTTTATAAGTCACAACTTATTTAACGATCACAAATTATCGAATTTTTAAATCACAATTAAATAGTTGGTCACAAATAACCAAATAGTTGGTCATATACACCAAACACTTCAACCCTACCCTCAATCTCAATCCACTGTCAATACTTGATCACAAATCAACCATATAGTTGGTCACAAACACTTACATAATTGGTCACAAACATTATCCATCCCACCTCGCCACCACCGCCACCACCATCAACACAATCGCCACCGCCAACAAAAACCACATCTCCAAACAACTCTCAAACAAACCCGAATCCCGAAGCCAAGCTGGTAACCCAACTCGAGACCGGTCAACAACATCTACGCTCCTTATCTTCGTGAACGACTCTCCAGTCTAGATTTGTCCACTATCGACATTGGTGCTTCCTTCTCGTCGGAGTTCCATCACTGCTAGTCAGTCTCCACTTCTAAATGTCAAGTTTCCTATAGCATCCACTACCGCCTCCACCTCCATAACCTCCATCCAACGTCTGCCACGACTCCATATCATTCATTTTGGAGAAATCAAACACAGATAAAAAAAGAACAGATATGTGTCGTTGTGCATGAAGGAGAAAAAAAAAATTTGCACTACTGTTCACTAAGGAGAGTCGCGCACGAAGCAACAAAAACGGCTAACATGGAGGAGCGCCTCCGCCGCTCGCAGCGTCGATGCACACAAAGGAATTAGGTTTTGTAGTGTAGGAGTCAATGTGGGTTGGGGGTAGAGACCGTCGCTATGAGCTCGGCAGTGGTCTTCGGCATTGGGTGCGGCGATGCTGGAGTTGTCAGTTAGGTGGAGAGAGTGAAAAGAGAGAAGATGGGGATAAAAGAAATTTTAGGATTTGAGATTAAATTGGATTGGGATGAGGTTGGATACATTTTATATTATTATTATTAGTTAAATTAACGCTTGATATATGATTAATAAAATTTATTATCTGATTTTGAACTATCATCTTGAAAAGTCTGGTCCAGTGTAATTTCCTCTTTCTCGGCATTGGTAGCTCTTGATTAGGTGATCCACGTACTGGTGCATATAAATATTTCTTTGGTTATATTAAAATTAGGCTAATTCAATTAAGGAAAGTAATCTTCTTATAATTTTTTTTTTTTTTTGGGAATTACTTTCAATATTGTCGTGTTAAGGAGAAATGTCAGTGTAGCGAAACTTAATGGCCAAGGTGAAGAATGTCCACTTTATAAATTTTCTGTTAAAATGCCTTATTAAAAATTATTTTCATGATATTCAGACAAAAACAAGTTCACATTTTCCAAGTCATCTTTTCAGTCCCCTACTCCCTTACCCTTAGGGGTGTTACACCATCAAGTTTTTGAAAACGAACCAGCTTGCACTCTGGTCGTCCCATATGCGAGTGTGAGCTAGCTAGTGTGGTGAACCGAGTCGAGTCAAGCCCAAGTGAGACGAGGGGTCAGCTCTGTCCATTTAACATCCCTATTTACCCTTGTTCTGCACCTCTTTCCTTTGCCACCAAGAAAGTTCATAATCTCAAGTTGGTTGTAAACAAAACGAAATAAATAATTAACTTTTTTAAGGGTTCTAGTTATTCTTCTAACAAGGTTGATTTTTTAATATAGAGTTAATGACCCGATATAATATGGTATAAAGATCAATAAGAGTATAGTGCTTTATTGATCACTATCAATAAATATTATAAGGTGGCGATAGGAAATACTTTTGGCATTCAATCAGGATATCTAAGATGACAAGTTTTGCCAGTTTGATACTGTCAAGAATTCTAGACTATTGCACTGTAACATGTTAATATTTTTTTATTGTAATTATCACAATTTTTGTAATATATTGTATCTATCTCTTGTACTATTTAGTCGTGTAAGTAGTGATGTTCAACTAGATTACTTGTATATAAATACAATGGTGATTGATTAATAGACTTGTGTGGTTGATTTCTCGAAAAGCACTTAGTAATATTGTATGAAAGCAAATGTTAAATCTTACCACTACTCATTCAAAAAAATTGTGTACCCATTCGACTTTGACGGTATACAGGCGAGGAGCGTGTTAATGATCATATTTAAATGATATATATGTAATTATGCTAAACCATTAACAGTTCATCTCCATGTTATATATCCAGCATACAAGGAAGAATTATCTGGCAGTAATAGTTTCATTCTAAAACTTGTTTTGAAGAGCATGTGAGCCAAAGAATTAAGTCAATCCATTGATATAAAATAAGCATCTTGTTTAGCTGTCTTTGCACAATACAAGACTCCAAAAAGAACAAATATTTAGGGACCTTATTCGTTCAGTTTTGACTTCCAAGTTATTCCCTCATTTCAAGCAAATTTTTTGACAAAAAATTATCTTCTGTTTTCAGTTTCATGGTCCCAACCATGTACCAAAAATAATTTATGGACATAAAAAAACTCCCATAGCAATAATTTGGGGAGTCTTCATTTCATTTATCTATACTTTCATGTGCTTTGCTTTGTCATAGATTCTTCTTCTCAATTCTCATTGAAACAACAGTCCTGAGCAAATATGGAGGAATCCAAAGGCAGAAGGAGCCCTTTTTGCATGCCCAAGCTCAGAGTCAGAGGTATTGGCTACACAAGAAAAAGCAATCGGTTATCGCCTATGTCGTTGCTTGATCGTTTTCGAGAGGCTGTTTTTCGATTGATCATGTTTTCTGCTCTCTCAAAAGCCCAACATGTTAGTCAATCTTCCACAGATGCACAAATGCCTTATTACACAGTACATGATCCTCAATATAGTGAAGCTATTGCAGACTGTATGAGTTCCTTAAAAAGTCTGCAGTCACAGACGACTTCGACTCCGGTGCTACAACTTCGATCGATCCTGCTACTTGACTTGTTGTAATGTAAACTTCTTGTGATCATCAATTATCTTGTAATCTGATCTTCAGTTCCTTTCTTCTTTTTTGTTGTTTTGTTTGGTGTTAGAGGCTGTGATTTTGAAGGGATGGCTCAAATGCAATTTTTCAACATGTAGATTGTTATTACAGGAACATATTATAAAAGTTGGCTTATTTTTTAGCAATAAGCTGAATTTATTTATTTTAACTTTAATCAATAAAAATAATCTTATTTTTAAAGAAATATTATGAACTTATGTTCTGTTTTGAATTGATTTACTTTTAATTCTCGAACAATCATAAGTTGTATTAGGTGTTTATAAATTTTAAAAAAAATTGATTACAGAATAATCTTATCATCCAACAACAAATTTTGAGAAGCAACAAAAAAATAACTATTCAAATTTTTCTTTTGCTTTTAACTTCTCCAATTACTAATAATTTAAATACCCACCCATTTCAATCCTAAAAATTAAATAAATTATGGCTCATGTAATAAAGAACAAATTAATTTAATTAACCAAGCTCTAAGGATTAAGATCACATTCACAAAAAGCTATAAAATAAAACAATCCTGCAAAAGAACGCTCAAGTTTCCATAGAATGGCTTTTACTACGATAAAATGCACAAAATTGTCGACCAAAAATTTGGATCGTCCGTGAACACGAACACGCTGAACAGTAATCAAAATGACATGATTCTTAGCTAAACTCTCAACACAAAGTACATCCAACTTCAGGCAAAAAAAAGAAAAAAAATTAAGAAACACTTTTGCAACATCCTAAAAATCTCAACATGCAGATATCTGCAAGGAGGATTTGACACCACCAGCTAAAATGCCTCTCGTCCCATCCCACGACGAACATTGCGGGCCCGATGCATATATATGTCGCGATGGTAATCTTTAGGTGATGGTGGCCCACCTCTAACAGGAGACCTGCTTCTCTCTCTAATATCTCGAGCCCATTGGCCACGAGCAGGTGCTGCTGCTGGAGGTGGAGAAACTGGTCGTCTCTCATATCCCCCTCTCCTCTCAGCAATGAAGCTATCCCTCCCACGATCTCTAGGGCCAAAATCTAGTGGTGCTGGTCTATCGAGCCTGTATCTATCCCTGAAGTCATTTACAGGGAAATCTAGTTCATCTCGACGGATTGGAGGCTCAGGGAATCTGCCTTCATTTCTGGGAGGGGCAGCAGCTCTGAAATCTCTAGGACCATCTCTGGCCCAACCACGAGGAAGAGACCTATAGCCATTCACGATCCTTCCTGGAGAACGATCCATTGGAGGCCCAGGAAAACGACGAGTGGAAGGCGGCAGGGGACCAGGATAAGCCCTCCTAGGACTTCCAGCAGGTGCATAACGGAACCTGTTGCAGTTGTTGCAGTGCTCACGCCTAGCAAAATTCAAGTTTTTACATCTGGGACATCAAAGGAACTGCCTTAGACACAAGCAAGTAGTTTGCTAATTTTAGAAAGAACGTTGGAAATATGAAAAGAATATCACAAATAGAAAAAACCCCACAGCATACTTTAATTGCCATTCTAAGCGAAATTTCCTCTGTTTCTTTTTGCCTTCCCCAGTTTTAACTCACTATGAACACAACCGTGAATGCAGGAGTAATTCCCACTTCCCACCAGGCACACGCATGCAAAAAATATGAAGAAATTAACCCTTTTGAAAGATCAGTAAGTAGGGTTATCAAACTCCAGTAGAATGAGAACTTGGTACAATATTTTATTCATAAATATTCCTCTTGAACGAAAAGGAACTTACATGCTGGAGAAAGACAGACTAGTGCAATAGGCCAGCTGTTAGTTTTTTTTTTTTTAATTGTTATTTATACTTTATTTTAGCCACTGTTTGACAACCAAACTTTTCAAAAATAGAGTTTCGAATAATGATTTTAGGAGAATGAGTGGTTAAAAAATAGGGAAAAGTTTTGCGTTTACGCGTAGAATATTTTATTGTTTGAATGCGTTTAAACTTAACCGAGTACCAATGAGAATCTTAAAAATGGAATCATTGGTTCCATATCAACTATAGAATGAACTTCCTTGCCCAAGTATTTTGGCAGACTGTAGTTAGATAGATTTACAGATAGATTATTAATTCATTGTTTCAAATGGACTGTAGAATTGAAAATGAGTATGTATAAAAAAGAGTTTGAAAAGTATAATTGTCAAACAGGGGCTTAATTTTGTCAGTGCACGTGGGGGTACGTTGGAGAAAATGTTTGATAACTTGAGAGTTACATCCTATGCACGTGCACAAAGCTCAGTGCATCCTTTTAAAAGCAACTTATTTCCATATGCACGTGTAACGCTCCAAATTAATATTGGATTAATTGGATCTGAAGACAGATCTCACAACAAAATAATGCACAAGCATTTTAGCTCAAATAACTTAATTTGCGAACACAAAAGCATAATAAGAAAAAGCCCTGTAAGATGACGTCAAAAGCAGAAGTAAAGTACATAAAGAGCAAAAGGAGAAAGAAAATAACTTACAAGGGATCTGGACAAACCCAATCTCCTTCTCTTGGATGAACATTAGGATTATTTCTTGTCAAACTTTCACCTCTGAATGATCGAGGACCATACCCAGGCCCATCATACACTCTACCAAACCTGCCACCACCCCTCCCACGGCCATAAGGAGGGGAGTGTTCACGATATCTACCAAGATCTCTCCAATTTCCAAATCCACGACCACGTGGTGGAGCAACAGAATGATCAAAACCAGGACTATAGCGACGATCTGCATCCCTACGTTGCCCAGGAGAAACAGAGCCTGCACGCATTCTATAACCTGAAAAAAGCCAGTGCCCAAAGCTATAAACACCTAATTATGTGAGTACAAGTCACCTAGGGATAGTATCCTACACAAGCCAATGTGAAACCCAAGAAAAGCCTAGGACAAATTCAAGTATGTCAAGGAACAGTTACCACAACTTGGAGCATCTCCTTGTCAAAAATACTATAGAAATAAGAGACTAGTGTAGAAAAGCATAAAAAACCAGCCAACAACGTCCCTTGAAATTGCTTCCCAAGTGATATGTTGATGTTACCAGTAAAAATACTGAACCAAGAAACGCTGAAATTATCCACACCTCAGAAGATCAGGATTTGAGATCCTTGGGTCAAAAACGATCTAAGTTTTGCTAAATAGGATGGCAAAATCAAATATGACAACCATTAAGCACTAAAAATTAGTTATCTCTAAACACCCCTGCAATATAAAGCCAAAACTCACTGATGGTGACCAAGCCAATACTTTGTTATACACCAAGGTGACATTCAGATGGAAACATCGTTTACTATTCCAATTGCAGAAACAGATTTACACGTGCTCATTCAAAGGCACACCGTTGATGGCATTCCAAAATATATTCATCCGAGATCCTTGGTCATAGGTACCTGACGAATTAGTGAGAATGAACAACCATGCAGACCCGAAACATATAACAAAATCCTACCAAAAATTAATAACAAAATGAATGAATTATCTGTTCAATACCCATTTAACCAATATTTGCCAAGATGCCAACAGATTTATGATTCCATTGGCCATACACAAGAACCTAAGACAATCCAGCAGATACTGTACAAAATAATGCGATCCAAGAAGTCACGATTCTGTCAGCTCTCACATAACTTTGCTTTTAAACGGCCCAGTTAATCCATAATTAACCATTCGAACATTTTAGATTTCAACTTCAACCCAAGCTTCATCAGAATAGAAATTTACAACATACCTGAATTTCAAGGAATGACATTTCCAATATTAAGAATCCAACTCAAATGGCATATAATCAGCAGCCAATATCTGCTTTTATGTGGCAATTGCAATCCTCACACCTCATTATCGTTAAATAGTTCCCCAACTTACAGAGATTTTATCTACTGTAGGATTTACAGTTAGTCGTATCTGAGTTCTCGGACCAAAAAGCACATCTTCTTAGAAAACATTTACATGACCAGCACACCTTACTTCCAAATGAGATGCATGGCTGGTCAAAATTTAAACAACATATACCACATTCATCATAACCTTAGAGCTTCAAACATATTACCCACATGGCTTGGCAACGAAGAAATACCATTAGTTCAAAAATTACCACATAGTCATGTTATCATTAAAAACCACACCAACATGCCTTCCTCAAGACCCAAGTTCTTGCACCAGGCAACATTATGGCTGAAAAAAACAACAGCAAAACTCATTCACCATTCAAGAGTCCATAAGTAACATTGCTTTGATGCACAACACAAGGTAATGGCAAGGAGGGATGCAAGCACCAATCATTGTTATGAGGAAACATACTGCTTAACAAATAAAGTATGTCAAAGGCAAACGTCATAAGTTGACATTAATTGCTCATTTGCTCTAAAAAGAGTCAATGACTAGTAAAATTTGAATTAAATGCCATGATTTAAAGGATATCAAACAGGGTACCAACATAGAACTCTGATAATGTTGAGAAGTCCACAGATTTCTTCTCGATATAACAAAGACAAAGTAAATGACATAGAATTGGTAAAATCACCAAATCTTGACTGATAGGCATTGTACAACAGGATTATTTCACAAATTTAGCCCTTGTTTGATTTTGATTTTCAAAATCATTTTTCTTCAAACTCATTTTTAACCACACATGTTACGAAGAGGATGAAGAGGACCATTGGAGATGGCTACAAAAGAAGAAGAGAAGCAAACGCAAACCAAGAGGAAAAGAAGAAGAAAAGGAATAACGGTCACAACCAAAATTCAAATGGAAAACGGTGTCGTTTCGAGCTAGGGATTAAAATGTCGTTTTGAATAATTAGTCGTGTCGTTTTGATTTGTAATCAATTTCAAAATATCAGTCATGTGTTCCTTCTCTCATTCACGTTTTTTTCTTCTTGCTGGTTAGTTTTATAGTTGTAATGTGGGCAGTAGAAGGTGTGATGTGAATTGGAATTCTTCCTCTCCAAGTCTTCTTCTACTTCCTTCTTTCTCCCTCCATTTCTCTGCAATTTCTTCTACTATTAACTTTTACTTCAGAAATAATAAAATTGCAATTGTTATTTGAGTTCGATTGATTCAGTTAGTGTATAATTGGTGTGGTGTTTAGTATCAACCATTACGTTTGGTATCAGAGCAGTACGTAACTTGGGCGAAATGGAAACTCGAAACAAATCACAGGAAGAACAGATTAAAAGAATTGATAAGGAATTGGGCCAGCTGGGCGTAGCTTACCAAAGTACAGATCAAGCCGTGAAACATCCCTGTGGCAGGTATGATACTCTCGAAGGGTTAATGGTGGAGATGAACAAAAAGTATGAAAACATTGTGGGGATGTTAGCTAAGATAAGTGGAGGATCAGTTAGCTCTAGGAATTCTACACCCCAAGGAAATGGCAAAGGGGTACATGTAGAGGATCAGCAATCTCCCATTCTACCGGAGGAGGGGGTGTTAAACACCATTACAGGGAATTCTTCTTCACAGGGGATGAATAGGGGAGATTACAGATTGAACTCAAAGATTCCTAAGATCGATTTCCCTTACTTTAGTGGAGAGGGCACTAGAGAATGGGTAAGGAAAGCTAGGAAATATTTTTCGATTCATCAAGTACCGGAGGAAATGAAAGTGGGCATTGCTGAAATGTATCTAAAGGGGAAGGCAGATATATGGTTCGATAGGTTTATAACAAGCTCCCCATGTGCAGATTGGAATACATTCTCCACCGAAATATGTAGACGGTTCGCAGAAAATACAGCTGAAAAAGTAATTGAAGTTTTCAGCAAGATAAGGCAGAAAGGATCTATTGCTAAATATCAAGAACAATTTGAAGAATTGAAATCACAGGTGATGTTGTCCCTGCCTCACCTTCCTAAGTCATATTACATATCAATCTTCACTAGTGGCCTGAAGGAAGAGATTAAATCGATGGTGAAAATCATTAAACCTACAACCTTAGCCAAAGCTTTTGAAGTAGCCCTGTTGCAGGAGAACACCATTACAACCATAAATAAAGGAGCCAAGCCCTATAAACCTTATACACCAGCCAAATGGACCCTTCCTAACGCCAAACCAACTGGAACCACACATAAAGATACACCCCATACTGAGCCAAATACAAAGAACCCAAACAACCCCTTAAAATTCAAAGCCATCACACCTTCTGATTTCCAAACCAAGAGGGAGCTGGGGCTATGCTACAGGTGTGATGGGAAATACACACGTGACCATGTATGTCGAAATAGGATGCTGAATTTTATTCTTATAGATGAGGAGGAACAAGGGGGAATTGAGGAATTATCTGAAGGAGAGAACGAGCAAGAGACAGGGAAGGAATTGGGTGAAGTAATGGAGATTTCAATTTATGCCTTGATGGGCAACAATCAGACCCAGACTATTAGACACCTAGGGAGCATAAAAAACAGGAGGATCTCCATCCTCATTGATAGTGGGAGTACCCACAGCTTTGTCGATGAGCACTTAGCCAGGAACCTTAATTGTAGGATGCAACCAGTTAAACCAGTGAATGTGACAGTGGCAGGTGGGGAGAAATTGGTGAGTAATGTCGTTTGCAACCCATTAACTTGGAGTATACAGGATCTGGAATTTCAATACCAGTTGAGGGTCTTTAAATTGGGAGGAAGTGACATGGTTCTGGGGGTTGATTGGTTGAGCTTGTTCAACCCTGTGCTCTTTGATTTCTGCAAGGGAAGTATAACCTTCACTCATGGAGGTGCCCAGATGGAACTAAGTAAAGAGGTTGTGAATGAAGAGTGTCATGTGATGACAGAAGGGGAGGAAAGGAGCTGGTTCAAGGGGCAAACTTATGGAGTGATAGCACAAATTGACTTAAGTACTGACAAGGACCCAGAAGTAGTATCAGCTGAAATTCAGGCAGTGATGGATGAATTCTCCATGGTTTTCTCAGAACCAAAAGGCTTACCTCCACTCAGGTTTAACGACCATCACATACCAATTAAAGAAGGAGCACAACCTTTCAAACTGAGGCCATATAGGTGCCCCTACATACAAAAAACTGAGATCGAAAGGCTGGTTAAAGAGATGAAGAGTGAAATAATCCAGCCAAGTGATAGCCCTTATGCATCTCCTGTCTTTCTGGTTAAAAAGAAGGATGGCACTTGGAGGTTTTGTGTGGACTAGAGGCAGCTCAATAGCCTTACCATAAATGATAAGTATCCTATACCCCTAATTAATGAGTTACTAGATGAGTTAAATGGAGCAAAATGGTTTACCAAGATAGACTTGAGAGCAGGGTACCACCAAATCAGAGTTGCTAAAGAAGACATTCACAAAACAGCTTTTAAGACACGTGAAGGACTCTGAATTCAGAGTAATGCCTTTCGAACTCACAAATGCTCCTGCTACTTTCCAATGCCTGATGAATGAGGTTTTCAGGGAACAACTCAGGAAATATGTGTTGGTTTTCTTTAATGATATATTGGTCTACAGCAAGGATTTGGAGACCCACCGCAAACATGTGTTTGAGGTCCTAAAGCTACTGAATGAACACCAACTCTATTCTAAGAGGAGTAAATATTCGTTTGGATAGTCCAAAACAGAATACTTGGGGCATATTATCACAGCTGAGGGAGTGTCTGCAGATCCCTCCAAAATTGCTGATATACAAGAGTGGCCTACACCTTCGACTGTCAAACAATTAAGGAGATTCTTGGGGCTTACAGGCTATTATAGGAGGTTTGTGAGAGGATATGGAGCTATGGCCAGACCTCCAATGGATCTGTTGAAAAAGGATAAGTTTTAGTGGAATGAAGCAGCTGATCAGGCTTTCCCAGAATTAAAGCATGCTATGAGTACTACTCCTGTATTGGCCCTTCCAGATTTTTACCATTCCCTTTGTGATAGAAATGGATACATGTCATGGTGGAATGGGGGTTGTTTTAATGCAGGATAGACAACCTATTGCCTACCTGAGTAAAGGGTTCAACAGTAGGAATTTTAGCATATCCATATATGAGAAGGAACTCCTAGCACTTGTGGCAGCAGTTGGGAAGTGGCGGCACTACTTAGAGGGGCATCACTTCATCATAAAAATCGATCATCAATCCCTTAAATATTTGCTAGAGCAAAGAATTACAACCCCAATGCAGCAGAAATGGTTAACCAAACTATTGGGTCTTAACTATGAGATTCAATATAAAAAGGGGATAGACAATAAGGTAGCAGATGCCCTATCCAGAAGAGAGAATAATGAAGAAGCTGAATGCTCTACCATAACAACCATGGCCCCAGCTTAGATCCAGGAAGTGATCACAAGTTACCAAGGAGATGAGGAAGCTGGGAGCAAAATCACTGCCTTACTCCTTGATGAAAAATCAGAACCTGATTACACCTACAAGGATGGGTTGCTTAAGTATAAATCCAGGATTTACATTGGCTCTGAAGCAGGTGTGAGGCAGAAATTAATTGAGACTATACACTTATCTCAAGAAGGAGGTCACTCTGGGGTTTAGGCCAGCATTCACAGGGCTAAAACTCACTTTCTTTGGCCTAGAATGGTGAAGGAAATCAGACATGAGGTCCTGGAATGTGACACATGTCAAAGGTGTAAAGAAGAGCATGTTGCCTATCCTGGCCTGCTACAACCATTGCCGGAACCACAATATCCTTGGAGCCACATCTCCATGGACTTTATCGAGGGACTGCCCAGTTCTGGAGCCAAGAATGCCATCTTGGTGGTGGTAGATAGGTTCACCAAATACGGCCATTTCCTATCTCTAACACATCCCTTCTCAGCTACCAACGTTGCAAAGCTATTCCTAGATAACATCTTCAAGCTTCATGGGATGCCACAGAGCATCATTTCAGACAGAGACAAGATTTTCACAAGTGCATTTTGGCAAGAATTATTTAAACAGTTGGGAACTAAATTACAACTAAGCTCTGCATATCACCCTCAAACGAATGGCCAGGCGGAGAGACTGAATCAGTGTCTTGAAATGTACCTTAGATGCATGGCTCATCGGCATCCCAAGCAGTGGAATAGGTGGATGAGTATAGCAGAGTGGTGGTACAATACCACCCTCCACACCTCTATTAAAATGACCCCATTTGAGGCTCTTTATGGAATCAAACCTCCTCAATTGGCGTTAGGCCCATACCAACAGATCAATGTGGCAGCAGTAGATGAATTGCTTCAAGAGAGGCACAAGATGGACCAGACCTCAAAGAAAATTTGGCACAAGCCAGAGCCCGGATGAAGTTGTATGCTGATAAACATCGGAGTGAAAGAGAATTTCAGCTGGGAGATTGGGTATACCTTAAACTACATCCCTTTGCTCAACAATCTGTGGCTAGGAGAGTTAACAAGAAGTTGGCTGCTAAATACTATGGCCCTTACAGAATAATCCAGAAACTGGGAAAAGTTGCGTACCAGTTGGAATTACCTGCTGAAGCTCAAATTCATCCTGTCTTTCATGTATCATTATTGAAGAAGAAAATTGGCGAGAATGAGGTACCAGTTTTTGAGTTTCCAGAGCCAAAGAGGAGCACTATTCCTCCATCGTCTGAACCTTGGGGACAAGGTTGGTCTAAGGGGGAGGGATGTTACGAAGAGGATCATTGGAAATGGCTGCAAAAGAAGAAGAGAAGCAGACGCAAACCAAGAGGGAAAAAAGAAGAAAAGGAATGACGGTCACAACCAAAATTCAAATGGAAAACGGCGTCGTTTCGAGTTAGGGATTAACGTGTCGTTTTGAGTAGTTAGTAGTGTCATTTTTCCTTCTCTCATTCACGTTTTTCCTTCTTTTTTGGTTAGTTATATTGTTGTAATGTCGGGATTAGAGGATGTCATGTGAATTGGAATTCTTCATCTCCAAGTCTTCTTCTACTTCCTTCTCTTTCTTCCTCAATCTCTCTGTAATTTCTTCTACTGTTAACATTTTCTTCAGAATTAATAAAATTGCATTTGTCATTTGGTTTGATTGATTCAGTCAGTGAGTAATTGGTGTGGTGTTTAGTATCAACCATTATGAAGATTAATAATCAATTTAAAGAAAAAATTTCTCCTTCCAATTTTCAGTTAAGGTAAGGCCTTAAGAGACTTAATTACACAGATATCCTGCACCCAGAAAATTGAACAACTGTAATCGGAATCTTGATCAATTCATTCATAAATTCTGCCTGAAACTATTTTAATCCTTTGAAGATACAGATTCTAACCGAATCTTATACCAATTTTCATTATAATTAATAATAAGTCAAACTTATTTTAATTTACTTATTCACTGGTAAATTGAAGGAGAGGAATAGATTAACCAAAAAAATTTCAATTCATCAAGAATAAAGAATATTCTATTAGTTATATACCAAAAAATTGGATATTACACCACATCATCAATCAAAAAAGAAAAAGAAATTAAGAACGAATAATTGTCTCAAAACAGTGAAGGCCATCGAATTCAGGTGCGAATCTGGACTTCCTTTGGTGACGATCTTCCAATTTCTTGGATTCTCGTGAAGAATTATCTATTTGTTTGGCCTTCTTCACCTCTTCAATTTTGGTAGAAGCCACTTGCCCCTGTTTCCGCTGCACATCTTCAATAGGAGGAGACAAAGAAACGCCAATTTTGTGGCCCAAAGACTCGGCACAGAATGCATCAAAAGAAGTGAAAATTGATGTCAACATTGCTGAACTTTCAGAGAACACGAATTTTATGGTGAAGGAATTTTGAGGGAATTAGTTTTCTTTTCTGTTTGTGGAATAAAGGAAGAGAGGTATTTATAGGTGGGGATGGGGAAATATCGAAAATGTGTGGAAGTCAAAGTCAAGCTTTCGGCGCGGTACCAAAACTGAAAAGAGTTTTGTCCAGCTTTTTTTTATAAAAAAGAAAAGAAGAGTCCTTTTTTTTTTTTTTTTGAAAAAGAGTTGTAATAGTAATTTGGAGTTTACATGTTTAAAAATGAATTTATGTATAATTAAGTTAAAAGTAGGGAAGATTTTTGAGTTTATGTACAAAATTAAGTAATTTGGAGAATATGTGTTTAAAAACTAATTTATGAATTTCAGAAAAAATGAATTTTTAGATAATGAGGTTTAAATATGGACTAATTAAAAATAAACAATTTTGTGAAATTGTTAGGGTAGAAATATAAGTGGTACGAATATGTAGTATTTAAATTAATAAATTTAGTAAAGATAATGTTGAAATGTAATTTGGTTTAGCCCCGTTTGGTGTACATTTTTGGAAAAAGAATGCATTTTTACTGTTGATGTGATGTGAAATATGTGGTTGAAAAAAAAAAGAGAAGTTATTGATGTGATGGAAAATATTATTTTATTGAAGAATGTGTGATTGAAAATGAGTAGAAGAAAATATTTATTTTCTATATGATTTATTTTTTATTATAGAAAGATGTTAATTGAAGAATGTGTGGTTAAAAATGAGTAGAAGAATGAGAATGAAAAAAATAATGTGGGTCAAACAGAGCCTAATATAATATTTTTTAAAAATTTTAATAGTGATAGATTTAGAGTGGAGTGGATATGTAAAAATGATGAACGAAAATAGCGATTCCCTTTTATCTAGCATTTTTGTTTATAATAAGTCAAAAGTATGTAAAAATTAAAATTTAAGTCAAAGCAAAAAATTAATTTTTGATAACAAATTTCTCGAGATCCATAATTTTTTTCAACTTTTCAACCATATTTTCTTATCTTTTATCAAAGTCTTCTAAAATTTGATTTTTAGCAAAAAAAGAAGCAAGCACTTTATTGAAAAGGAAAAAAAAGTACAGTTTTCCTTATCTAGTATACTAAAATTTAACAATCATGTTACATGTACATCAAGTTTGATATCATATAAGTTGACAAATTTTTCAATCAATGACCAAATTTTCTACACGTAGGAGATGTCAAACTTGATATCAACCAGAAATGTACAGCCGACATAATTCAAAATTTAGTATTGACTTTTCAATGCTTGTTTAAAGACGGTATAATTTTTTCAATGCTTGGGTGAAGCTCGCAAATAATTATCAAGGCTAAGACGAGGTCGGGCATTTTGGTATGGAAGTGGTCAACAGGCCAAGTCAAAGGGCAGACTTAATTGACTTTTGTTCTCTAAGAGGCCTTCCAAGTAATAGTCAAAGGGCAGACTTGTTTGACCGCTGGAGATTTTGTTCTAAGAGGCCTTCCATGAAGTATAACTTGGACTTGGCTTGCAGTCTAATCCAACCTAAACCGTCGCCTTCTTCCCTACCAGTTTCGAGTAAGGTGATTGATTTATTGAATTTGAAATTTGAAATTTGAAGGTTTGGGTCTTAGAATTGGGATCCATTTGGGTTGAGCCTATATCTTCCACATCTGAATGGGTGGTTGGTCCAGGGACTCGAAAAGAAGCCGTAGAACTTTGTCGATTATGTGCCATGAAATCTATCTTGCAAGATTAAAAGTTCATGGTTGTTCTTATGTAATGGTTGACCATAAATTTTGGGATAATTGCAGCAGAGGCTCCAAACCTTTCAAATAGTTGCAGACTTTTTCCTGACCTTTCATTCGTTGCAACCGTCGCCCCTAACCTTTCAAAACGTTGCGGCTGAAACCCCAATGGATAGATTCCATCCAAATGTCCGTTAGTTGACCAAGAAATTGAGTTTGACCACATTTTTTATATTTTTTTGTAAAGGGCATAATGGCAACTTTCAATTTACTACATTAAAATAAGTTAAAACCAAATTAGAGAAACAAAAAAAAAAAAAAATA
>CAIGRT010180172.1:0-23952 GCA_903798405.1 Fraxinus platypoda
GAAGGAAGGTGTAGCTGCATGTTTAAAACAAGAAATTCCGTTACATAGTCCGTTAAAACAACAAATTCCGTTAGTTTTTCCGTTAAAAACAAGAAATTCCGTTACATAGCCACTTTTAATATATAGAAGATTTTAGTTTAACACATTAATTTGAAAAGTCTCTCATAACACAATTTTAAGGATCGATTCTTTAAAATAAAGAACATTCTTTTAGTGGTTTTTTTTTTTTCTTCTTCTTCTTTTTTTTATTACTTTTATCTTACCTTATTTCCTTCAATTAAATATAATGGTAAAATTATCTTTTAATTGGGACTCGAGTACTAAAAAAATGTTGTTGAGTCAATCGTCAAAATAATAGATTGCGAGCCTACTCGATATATTAGTCATATATTGGGGGACCGAATTGTAATTTTTTGTAATATTCCCTTTTTTTGTATGAGTGATTATATTGACACTACAATTTTTATTTGATACACAATATTTTAAATGCAATTAACCTCCTCAATCTTTGTTCATTATACCAACTTTTTTCTCAATTTTTTTCATCGAATTCTTGCCCTCAACCTTCAATAATTAGTAAGTCTCATTCTTGACGATGATTTATATCACTTATAAAACAAAAATACAAAACTTTTGAGAGAAAATATTTTTTTCGTAATTTTTATTTATTTATTTTTAAAAATGCAATAATTCAACGAATTTTTGGACATAAAACTGTTATTGAATACAAAATATATTAATTTGAGAATAAGAATGATGAAAAATCGTTAGGGATATAAGTATTATAATAAATAAAGATTAAGAACTTTAATGTGGTACGGGAAATAAAAACAATAATGCTATGTAGTCCCAGTGGGGATGCATCCCCAATTTAGGTGGTATTAAATGATTGGCTAAATGATAGGTGCACTTAAATGACTTATTTAATTTTACCTATCATTTAGTGTCACATTAACGCCACCTAGACTGAGGATGCAACCCCAGTGGGAATGAATAGCATTGCTCNATTTAATACCACATTAACGCCACCTAGACTGTGGATGCAACCCCAATGAGGATGAATAGCATTGCTCAAATAAAAATGGTTTCGTGAATCGTGAACATGGCTGCATTCCTTTTTAATTCTCTTAATTCAACAAAATAATAATAATAATAATAATAGTAAAATAGTAGATGAAGAAACAAGAAAAGCAACTTCCCTTAACTGCAATCTTCCCTTCTCAGTTCTATACATAGTTACATACGCATAATATGTATGTATATATGCACTTATACGTACAAATACATTGCATACACAAGTACATGAAGTCACGTTTAACTGATTCTCGTAGAGAGAGAAAGCAGCTCAGATTGTGAGGATCTGAAAATCACGCCAAAAATCACTTTCATTTCCGTTAAAACTTTTCAAAGGTACTCATTTTTCCTCAATTAATTTTTTCTCATACACGTAAATATTAGTGTTAATGATTATCAATGTAGTTGATGTTAATTCAAGCATTAGAGTTGAATTAAAGTCTGTGCGTGGCTAGATCTGTAAATTGGTGAGTCGTTGAAGTAGATTTGCGGAATTAAATGAGATCTTAGAAATGGAGGTTTGTGATTTTTTTAGATCTGATAATGGAATAGTGTAAATTTTGGTTGAATTGTTAAATATGGAAGAGTTTTGGTGCGCTTGGTATGGAAATGTTTGGAGATTTTTTGGTCAATGGAGAATTTTCCCCAATTTTATCAAAATTACGTGCTGTCTAACCTTTTGTTTCCATATTTAGCGTGCTATTAACTTGAAGATTTGATCAATTTGATTAAGTTCATTTTCCCCTCAATTTGGGGCTAGCATATCAAGATTTTATTTTTTTTATTTCTATCTTTCGTTAATTACTATAGCATTGTCGAGTAAAGCATTAAAATAGTTTGACAACCAAAAAATAAATAAAAATTCCCTCAAGGCAGTCTCTCATTTATTTGACAACTTTATTGTCAAATAGTTTTAACGATAAGTTTTTGTGACTGATGAAATTATTGAATGGAAAATTTACTATCTAGCTAATTCGTTTGATTCTTAATGGTGCTTGTGCAGGAAACTGGAAGGCAAAATCTTGGATTGAAGGCAAAAGCGTGAATTTAGCTTTATGGTGGTGAGGAGTGAAAAATAACCTGTAGACAGTTCTGTAGAAATAAAAAAAGGATAATGGCTCCTTCAAGCAAAGCTGAGAAGAAGGCTGCAGTTGATGCAGCAGCATGGATGTTTAATGTAGTCACTTCAGTTGGTATCATCATTGTCAATAAGGCGTTAATGGCTACTTATGGCTTCAGCTTTGGTAAATTTCTTGTCCTGATGGAAGGAAAATTTAATTTGAACTTCTTATCATTAATTTTATTTGAAAATTTAATTGCCTTACATATGATCAAACTAGAGTAGTACTTGGTTTTGTCTATAATATTCATATTTTGTGATACTTGATCTACTTGTATGGACATGCTTACTGAAATGAGATAAATGTTTTCAATAATATGAGCTGCTTACTATATGACCATGAATATTGTGGTCCTCAGAAGCAATAAGTTCCAACACTTCCTCACTTAAAGAAGTTAACATTACTTACCTTTTGTCTGTGGTAAAATTGATGGAAGACCAGGAGTACCAAATGTGGTTTTCAGATCCTATCTTCCGGTTGATTTTTCAATCTATTGTCTGTTGTGATGCAGAAAATCTCACTTAAAGAAATTGTTACCATTTTAAAAAGGAGCAGATGCCTTGGACTGAAATTCATGAAAAATCAATTTGTATTTGAATAAAATTGTTGATAGTTTCAATTCCCTGGAAATCATTTTCTTTCCACCCATTTTCCACCCTTGCTATCAAACGGACCCTTAATGTATGACATTACTATGTGAAGCAATAGATCCATGGTGATTTTGTTGACGTCAAACTGTAGGCATTTGTTGGGGGGGAGGGTTGGGAGGCAGGGGGAGGATATTGATAGGATTATAAGTTGATCACATTGGTCACCCAAGCTGAAGATAATCTTTTTTAGTTTCATTTTTGGTGATCATGTAATTATAACGACAATAGAGGACTTCATTCTGTCATATTTTTCTTTTAATTGCTTTATTGTTTTATATTGCTTGTCTATAATCAATATTATTTTTTAATTTATCCCAATCCTCGTAACCATTTTTAGGGTTTTACTGCTTTTTGATTATTACAATCCTTGCAGCTACAACGTTAACTGGTTTGCATTTTGCTACCACAACTTTGATGACGGTTGTTCTTAGATGGCTGGGATATATAAAACCTTCTCATCTACCTCTTCCAGAGCTTCTCAAGTTTGTCTTATTTGCAAATTTTTCTATTGTTGGGATGAATGTCAGTCTAATGTGGAATTCAGTGGGATTCTACCAGGTAATTTTGATGCCTTTCAATCTTGCCGTCTTCTTCCAAAATATTTACAGATTTTTAAGATACTGTTCTCTAATATGAATTCAGATTGCAAAGCTGAGTATGATCCCTGTGTCCTGCTTGTTAGAAGTTGTGTTTGACAAGATCCGATATTCAAGAGATACAAAGCTCGGTATTGTGGTTGTTCTCCTTGGGGTTGCTGTCTGCACAGTGACGGATGTGAGTGTTAATGCCAAAGGGTTCATTGCTGCGTTTATTGCAGTCTGGAGTACTTCTCTTCAACAGTATGTAAGTTATCCATTCCTGTAAATGTTTTGACCTAGTGTGATGAGATATTCAATTGCCATCACGCAAGAATTTGACTGAAATAGACCTTGACAAGATCTGTTGTGGTTCATTACTTATAGGAAAGAAAATGAATCTTCTGTTTGGCCTGAATGTAGTCCTATTTTGTTATATACACTGTGGAGGTTCTCAATTGTGGTTTTACTTCTAATATTCTGTTGCAAGCTCCGAAGATGGTTCTGTAACTCCGGGTTTGTATATGCAGTATGTTCATTACTTACAACGACACTACTCGCTTAGTTCCTTCAATCTGCTGGGACACACTGCACCAGTCCAGGCTGCATCTCTACTGCTGTTAGGTCCCTTTCTGGATTACTGGTTGACTAACAAAAGGATTGATGCCTTTGACTTTAATATACCATCCACGGTAAGTGTATCTGCAAGTTATGGTCATATTTTTGTTCTTATTTTTTAACATTGTATTTCAGAATTGATGTGTGATTCTTGTTAATTTATGAATTCGCTACCCTTCCTAACCCACACCACACCTCCCCCACCCAAAAAATAATAAAAAATAAAAAAGAAGAAAGAAAGCAAAAAAGAAAGATCCATCCACACACACACAGAGTATTTGGTTTAGTAGAATAGTGATTGAATAAGATATTTTATATAATGATAAACGGATGTGCAATCAAATACACTATGAGCAATATCACCTTTCATCATAAAAGGACATACACTTCATGCGCTCTATATAAATGTTAAATTTTGCAATCTTGAGAAGCTTATAAGTTATAATTGTTAAAGACCACTACATTAAAAGATGGCTTTCGAAGATAAAGTCTTAGCTTTGAAAAGCAAGTAGTAGGGCTTCGGGAAAAATTCAAGTATGGAATTGTGAGTTGTTAACTAACTTGTATCCTCAAAGCATCTAAAACTCTCCCTTGTTCTCTATATAAAGAAGTTGTAATTAGAGTGAATGATGAAGAGAAAAGTGAGCGAGAAAACATATCAGCAAAATAGTATGCACAGTAGCAGCTCTTTTATCATTCTCCAAATTTTCATAAATGAAATTCAATTATATCACTATTTCCTTTTTTGCACCTTTGTTTGTTGGGTGCAGAAAATAGATAATGATTAGAATCTGAATTATGACTATGAAATTTGAATATTGATACAAAAGTTGTTCCTGCATGCTCTGTTCTCTATTTAAATTGATTTGTTTTGTTCACTTCACTCTTGTGATTCAACACTACAATCTCAACTCTTTATATAATGTACAAGAGGAAGTTCTAGACGCGTTCTTATAAATCACTCAGTCAGTCAAAGTGTATTAACTTGCATCACTTGATATCCAAGGTCATCTTCCTTTCTGAAGCCAACTTCTTCATCTTCCAATGTCAAGATTTCTATTCTCCAAAGCCATCTTTTAATGCTGTGGTTAATCTTAAAAAAAATTCATGCTATTGAAGCTTGCAAATTACTTTTTTAACAGGTTAGCCATAAGCTACAACAGTATCCTTCGCCCGATTATTATGGAAAATCAATTGTTTAGTCCCATATTTGTAAGAGGAATTTAGATTTGCTGGGGGGAGAGTAGTACTGCTTAGGAGACGTATCCAAGATAGAGGTACCTAGGTGTATATTATTCACCAGGACATAGTTTAATATGAAACTGGAAGAGGGTTAAATTGTAGATTAGAACTTTGAAGGTATACTTTAGATACAAAGGTTTTAGGGTAAGCAGAACTAAGACTACCAGAAATGAAGATGGTAAGATGGATGTGATTCCATACTAGTACATAAATGATAATAAATGAGGATATATGCCAACAAGTAAACTGCCCTTCATTAAGGATAAATTAAGGACGGACGACTAAGGTGGTTGGGGAGAGGGGGGTATGTATTGCGTACATCTAAGGAAGCTCCCAATCACAGGGTGATGCTGTCCCAATAGACCATGTTAGAAGAGGAAGACGTGATCAAAATTAACATGCCTATTATAGTTACTACGTTGGATCTTCAAATAATGCATGCTGCAATGACCAAATGGGGCATCAAAAAAGGATTTATATAACCAACCTCAAATTTATTTGAAATAAGGCTTAGCTTCTTGTATTTTCGCACTCTCAAATTCTACGAGCTGCTTCCTATTTAGTCTTTAAAAATTAAACTTATGTCTAAAATGAAAAAGAAACAGTGTGAAGATGGTAGATCTACCAGATATATACTTGTTTTAAACATATTTGATACATTTCCTATTGCACAATATAATTCTTTTTGAAATTTTTGTGATATTCTTTTACGTCTTTCTAGAGAAACAAATCAAATAATCGTGGCATCTAATAAACTTAGAAATATCTGTATCGACATCTGCTTATTTTCTCAAGACACGGCTTTCAATATTTTGCTAGATATAAGAAGGGCTCTATCCACAAAGCGTCATTGTTTTGCATATATAATCTCTCACGACTCTCCTTCCCTTGGCTTCTGCAGGTGTTCATAATCCTTTCGTGCACTATTGCCGTAGGGACTAACCTCAGTCAGTTCATCTGCATTGGCAGATTTACTGCTGTCTCATTCCAAGTTCTAGGTCATATGAAGACCATCCTTGTGCTGATCCTGGGATTCTTATTTTTCGGGAGAGAGGGCCTTAATTTACACGTCGTTTTTGGTATGATCATTGCCGTTTTTGGAATGATTTTGTATGGAAACGCCTCGTCAAAACCCGGAGGGAAGGAACGACGAAGTCATTCAATTTCCAGAAGCAGCCAGCCAAAGCATGGACTACCCGAATCTTCTGAAATTGATGAAAAGGTTTAAACATTTCTGCAGCTCAAGTTTAACATAGAAATGATAGATGACACCAGGAAATTTTTTATCATTCGACTTAGATACATTTGTCGCAAATCAGTTTACTAGTGAATTTTTATACTTTTTTCTTAAATTTAATTTCCCTGAAGTGGATGGATATTTTGGGACAGGGCTTTAATCACCCATTTTCAAGTTTCTTAGTCATAAATATAGTGATAATTTATTTTTGATTATTTCTCGCACCTTCTGCTTATATGCTTTGATCTTTTAATTAACTGACATTGCATTGGTACTGCCCGCTGTAAGATAATGTCGATTTAAATAACATCGTATCATTTACACCTTCATAATGTTCGTGTTCGTCCAGCTCTTGCCAAAGACGCTTAAGAATTCCATAATACTTCGTGACACCTTGAGCTCCTTTCTTCGTTTCACAAATACTTGTAACTTTTCTTCAAATAACTTGTTAAAGTTAGACCAGTACAAGTAGTTATTTAGAGATTGTTTTGAACACAGGTCGAGAGTGTTGCAATCTTTCAAGGAAAATCTCCTAAAATACTGTAGTCTTTTTAGAGCTGATGTTAAGTTTACAAGGTGAATCTGCTGCAATATTTTGGTTCCTTCGTTTGCACGTGGCATTTTTCTGGAAGAATAATTCATCATTAAAATTTATTGTACAAGTTTTGTCTTCAAATTGTGAAAATTACAACTCATTACACAACGATATTAGACGAGATCCATCTTCAGGACCAACTTCCCCAGCTGACACGCTCATTTTACATCCCAAGATTTTGTTGATCCAAACAAAAGAAAACGAACTTTAAATCTGAAACGCTATCTTTCTACCAAACCGCTAAAAGGGATTTAATGTTTTATTGTACACTGAGGTTCTGCTGTCAGGCATGGAGAGACAGTTCACCCCTCACTTTCTCCATTTATGGCATGTGGGATTGGACAGTATTACTAAAGAAAACGAAGCTAAAAGCTTATCCAACGTACTTGCTATCCATTCCTACTGTGTATTGCTACTATTAATATTACAAAGGTTTGTCACCATTTCAGCCACACGAAGAGAGCAATGAGACTAGAGGAAATGAAAGAGAAGTATAGTTACATGAGAATTTAAGTGGTAAATATCCAAATCAGAGCCACCCTTCAACATCTGACAAATATTGGTATCGTTATACATCTACTTGTAGTCAATTCAAGACTTCCAAATAAGTCAAACAGCAACAAGCAAAAGGTGTCTACGAATTCACTATACATGAATCATAAATCTCCTGCAGGTATGCAAAGACTGCTAACAAACCAGTTATGTAATTCAGAACACATACTTTATAGAGTCGCCATGTGTTAGGGTAGTTATGAAACGGGTATAGTAAAGCCTAATTCCTTTGCGGCAGAACCAACAAATTGGATAGGCAGGCCAGTTGCTAGACGGCTACGGGCTTCCCATATCAAACACTTCTCAATATCTGCTTGCCAATTGGAAATGCTTAGATACTGGTATGGACTGCGAATGCCACTTCTATCCACATGTGCGCTGCTTGATTTTATTGAACTAGCATGTAAAATAGCATGAAGAACTGATGTGCTGAGAGCACGGAGATGAGCACTTGGATGAGAAACACAACGAACTGTAGCTGGGAGGCGACACTGCGTATATTAATCCCAGATAAACCATATTAGTCAGCTTCCGTTTTAAATTTACGGTCAAGAGTTGCAATATGTCAAACCACAGCATTCATTATATTCTTCATGATGCATCACCTTCTCAGCGGGAAAATGAGATTCCATTTCACCAAATAAAGTAAAACCTCTATAAAATAATGTTGGGACTGAGAAAATTATTACTTTAGAGTTATAAATTAATAAATTATTCATTTATCGATAGATTACGTGAAGAGACTATTGACGAAGAGATTATTCAATGTGTACTAAATACGTTTACTGAAGATGATCATAATTCAAATGATAGGCGTGTTTTACCAATTTCTCCAAAAGAAGCATTTCAAGAATTCTAATTTTTATTAATTAATTCTAGAGAATGGAAAATATACCAAAAGTGGATATGCATTGCAAAAAAATTAGGGATGAGTTTGGTTAGTATAAAGAAAAAGTAAGCAGCTTTAGATATATATTTTCAGAAAAAAATTAAATTGATAAAAAAAAAGAAGAAATTTCTCTATTAAAAAGTTCCTTAATATGTCTTATAAAATTTTACATGTTTAACCGGTTATTATTTTATATTTTATTGGGCCCTAAATGATTTTAATAAAAATATTATCTCGTGCATTTAGCGATATTATTTATTTAGTACTGGCCCGGGTCAAGACTAGGAAATTTTATTATTTAAGCGAGATTATTAATTTATCGAACATTTATTTATCAAGGTTTTACTATAGGGTAATTAGCATGTAACATCTCCACATTTTACTGTTACTGTGGAAAACGTCCATACCTTTCATTTTCATCCTTATTTCCACATTTCATTGCGCTAAAGGTCATTTTCATCTATTTTCTCAATTAATAAAAATTGTAAAATGACGAATATACCATTCTCTTTGAATAAAAAACAAAAAAAAAAAAATAATTGTAACCATAGTCCCAATTTTTTTAAAAAAACGTGCAAATGAATTCCAAATAAATTATTAAAAGGGTAATTAGCACATAATGTCCATATTTTTCACTATTTTAGCGAAAAACGTTTCTACTTTCATTTTTTAGCATTTTCACCCGTAATTACACATTTGATTGCGCAAACCATTATTTCTATCTATTTTCATCCAATTTCAATAAAGAGCCGTGAAATGATGAATATATCATAAATAAAAAAGTTAAACAATTAATTACAACCATAGTCCCAATTTTTTTNTCCAATTTCAATAAAGAGCCGTGAAATGATGAATATACCATAAATAAAAAAGTTAAACAATTAATTACAACCATAGTCCCAATTTTTTTAAAAAAAGTACAAATGATTCCCAATTAAATTTATTAAAAAATAAATAGTGCAAATGAGTTCCAAATAAATTATTAAAATATTAAAAATTTTAAAAATTAATTTTCTTTAATTTCTTTTTTTATTTAAATAATAGGGTATATTCATCATTTCACTGCTCTTTATTGAAAAATTGGATGAAAATGAATAGAAAAGATGGTTTGCGCAATCAAAAGTATAATTATGGGTGAAAATGCCAAAAAAATGAAAGGTATGGACGTTTTCCCTAAAATAGTGAAAGGTGGGGCATTATGTGCTAATTACCCTTTTAATAATTTATTTGGGATTCATTTGCGTTTTTTTTTTAAAAATTGGGACTGGTTGCAATTAATTTTTTCTTTTTCTTTTTGTTTTATTTAAAGTGAAGGGTGTATTCGTCATTTCACAATTTTTAATTGAGAAAATAGATGAAAATGACATTTTGCGCAATGAAATGTGGAAATAAGGGTGAAAATGCCAAAAAATGAAAGGTAAGGACGTTTTTCACAATAAGAATGCAAGGTGTAGACATTATGTGCTAATTACCATTTACAATTATGTACTAGTCACAATTATAGAATGTCACAGTTACAAATCAATTTTTCTTTTTCTTTTTGTTTTATTGAAAGAGAATGGTACATTCGTCATTTCACAATTTTTAATTGAGAAAATAGATTAAATGGCATTTTGCGCAATGAAATGTGAAAATAAGGGTGAAAATGCCAAAAAATGAAAGGTAAGGACGTTTTTCACAATATCAATGAAAGGTGAGGACGTTATGTACTAATTACCATTTTACTATATATATGCAAGTATGCATGTATATATACTTATATTCTGAAGGTTTCATGTACGGACATAACATCATATGACATGAAAAGGATTTATTGTGGATCCTAGTAAGATGAGCCTTCACCAACTAAGAAGGCCCTCAGTCAAAAGTTCCCAACAGTTTCTGTTCCTAAAACTTTTTGGGATATCATTGAACAGGATAATTACAGAAATTCTATACCTTTAACAGGTTTGAAAGGCCATCTGCAACCGCTAGCCCCGATTCTCCCCACTCAAGCACTGGTTGAACTGCTCTAGCTGTTACTTCCAATAGCTGTCCAACATTTTGTGTGTAATCTTGTTATTAATTTACAAAAGCAATAGAATAGAGATTCATTCATCAAATACCAAAACAAAAGTAATTTTTCCAAGAAACACGTTAAGAATAGAAGATATGAGAGAACTTAAAATGGTTAAGCTGGTAGCATCACAGATTTCATGTTAGATATAAAGTAAAAAAGGATGACAGTGATCTAGAAAGGTACCTCCAGCTGCGGTGAAGTGCATGCCCCTCCATCAATGAGCAACCCATCTGTGGCTCGTAGGAGAAGGTCTGAAGCACTAGCCAGAATTACCAGTGATTCAAGGGCTTCATGATTTCTCATTAGCTCCACAATCAGTTTCACAATTCGTTCATTAATCCTCCACATCTTTTGACCAAGTTCATCATCTTTAGTAACCCAAGGCTTCATTTCCCTTTCAGCCTGACAAATACACACAACAATGGATGTGACAAAATGACAGAAACTGAAATCAAACTAAACCATAATCGGAAGACTGACGTTTAGGCACTTAAAACAACTCACTAATGCCATTTAACCTAAAGAAATCATTAATCCATATTTTCTTAAAACCAAAGGAAGAAACGATTTTTCAAGCTCTTTGGCATCCCATAATAAAAAATATGGTAAAAAACAGTCGAAATTGAAGTTAACAAATTCGTCGAGTGTTCTGGACCTGGAGAATGATAGCTGTAGCAGCTTTCGCGGGTGACGCTGATACAACATTGCATAATGCATCAACCACCTGTAGTTACAGAACATAATTAGTTGAGTCTTTCAATAGATTGGACCCTGTAAAATCTGGAAAATATCAAGAACCAATAGTGAATAAAGCAAGAGAAGCTAGCTAAGATGGTCAGGCTTTTGATACGTGAACTTCACAGAGAGCAACATAATAGAGTATCAAGCAATGTTAAATCTTACTATATGCACATTGTAGAACTTAAAATAAATATCATTAGTAAAACTGAAAATTGACAAGAGAATTTGACAGATTACCTGCCTCCATCCTTGCTGGGCTGAAGTGCTTTCAGCACTTGGCTGTGTTTCAGGTGAAGCTATCAACTTGTACCAAAGCAATGAAACAACAGAAAAACACAATTCTTGTTTTTCTGCCAGTACAGACCTAAGAAGAACTTGAGCACAGCAATTAAAACCTATATGCCTGTCCATTGTCAAAAAGTTGGCCAAATCTGAAGCATTTGTTGGAAAACTTGCAATTTCTTTTCCCACTGGAACCTGGTCAACTTCACTGGAATGGGGAGGCTTCTCGCAGTTCAGTAAAGCCTTTGAACCAGGTAAGTTAGTTGACTGCATTGACGATTGCTTCCCTGATTCTAGGTGGCTACTGCTAGAGCATGTATTATGTTTTTCTTCGTGGAAACATGAAGGAATCCCCTTCAATAATGGCATATGCAGTATTTGTGCTTCCAGTGGCTCTGCTTTGGTGATAATGGATGCTACAACTTTTCTATGAATATCAATTAGGTTAAAAAGTGAAGATGCCCTCGAGTGAATTTCGTTGTCCCATTTGCATCTTATCAAGATAGAAAGAGCACGCATGCAAGCCTTTGAATGTCTAAACAGATCAGAAACATGAGCAGCAACCATTGCCGCAGCCACAATTTCATTTGAACTGTAACTCCAAGACGTGCCAACAGAAGATGGCTTCAAAGAAAAAAGTGCCTCTAGAATAGCCAATATCCGGTGAGTATGATGAACTGCAGAGTCAATGCCATTCCTTAACTCACTGGGTGATCCAATTATTTCTGCAGGCTTTGCCATATTAGATATACTTTTGGGATCAGAGTAATTACTCCCTTTGGAAATCAAAGGGAAAAGCTGAAGTTCCCAGGATAGAGCACAAACGGCAGCAACAACATAAGAATCAAATGCTGCCACAGGCCCTTGTTTCTTCCCTTGTTTACTTCCCCCGTCCTTTTGCTTTCTAGTGGCTCCTTGTGAATCTGCACTTACTTTGTGGGAATGACGACAACGTTCACCTTTAGGTCGCTTACTCGCATTGAGCTGTGCTTCGTGACTGACACAGACAGTTAATACAACAAAAAGAAGGCGAGAGGCAAGTTCTACACTGGCAGACGACTCTAAGAACAGTGAGTGGACCATCGTGCGAAGCTCGGCCACAGCAAGATTTTTGGAGGCAGACCCAAATGAATATCTGGTTTTTCTGATTTGTTCTCTTAAGGAGTCTGGTGGGAATGTCCTCTGGAGAATTGCTTCAACAGTAGCAACAAATATCTTCATAAGACAGGTTTCAGACGGACTTCCACGAGGAAGATACTCAAGTACTTTAAGGAGAGGTATGAACAAATTCCATGATAATATAGGGGGCTGCAGAGGGGTTGCAACAATGATTTCAGGAAGATCAACAGCAGAGGAACTTAGAGGAATCAAGCCATAAGCAGCTTCCCATATCGTGCTTATTCTCCATTCAACCTCTGGGCCATGTGCACAAAGCATTGATGCAATTCCCTGGGCAGTAGCTTCAACTGTTGCTTCTGCTGCAGGCAGTTCTCTCTGTTGAAATACTTATCAGTTGCTATTTAAAGTCAATAAGATTTAAGGAAACGATGGTATAGCAACGTAGACATACATTGGAAAAAGAATACAGATAGAAGTACCTGCTTTTGCTCGCTAGAAATATAACCACCCAGAGGTTCATGTTGAACTTCTATACCATCAACTTGTCTTAGGGGAGGAAAAAGCAAGGCCGGTTGAGAAAGTATTCTGAAAAGCAAAGCAGCTGCAGCATCTGCAGCAATACCTGCTCTCATGGACATTGCAATCCCAATTGCACGCAGGAAATGTAAGTGCATCCAATTCCTTGGAAGCTGCACCAATAGTCAAAAGAATTAGGATTTCTTTAGGCTGGACTGAAATCATCAATAAAGTAATTCTGATAACAAGAATCTGTTGTGCAGGACCACCTTGGAAAATAAAATATTAGTTCAACCATACATTCAACAACTTACTCTATGGCATTACAACATATTTGTAGTAAATGCATTATACTACCAGCTTATTGCGGCAAAAAAAATTCGAAACGCAAACTGGAAGATGCAAATAAAGGCTAAGAAAGTAAATTTACTTTCAAATTTAAGAAGTAAATTTTAAAATAAGATTTTTTATTTTGGTGAAATTAGAATAAATAAGTGATACTTTCAAAACATAACATTAAAAGGTAAGAAAAAGTGAGATATTCAAAGTAGAGACAAAAAGTTAATTAAAAGTAATTTTACCTCTTTTTAGGCTTGTCAAACAAGCTGTTTTCCAAAAAAAAAAGTCACTAGTACATAAAAGATTAATAAACGAAATTTTGTTATGCTTAATTAAATACAGTCACTTAGAGGTGTCACTTGTTCTGCGATTCATTAGCATGACACCAAAATAGTCTATGCCAAAGACATGGCAATGTAATTCGCAATGTAACCGTATCAATGAATTTAAGGCTTCATGATGCAGTAAATGAAAGAATTATTATAATTTTAATATTCGTTTTGAATTACCTTATTTTGAATCTTTATTAATTAAATCTTTCCTGCACTAAACAAGATTTCAAGCTCCGTCCCTGGCTACCAAGATCTGTCAATGAGATCGACAGAGATTGATAAAGATCACGAAGATTGTCGAAAATTACGACTTGCCAAATATTGCATGTTTAACATAATTCTCTATATAATTGTATTTAGCTTATAATTACACTTATCATATTTAGATTGTACTTATTCCTATATAATGTAAAGAATCCCCAAGGAAAAATCATTCATTCAAAAGTTTATCAAGATCTACTTTCTGTTCATGCTGGAAATGATAGGCATATTTGAACTAGCTCGAGGAGATGCATAGAAAATAGCTGTAACTAGTTGTATTCCTTTATTGTACTGCCGTGTGGTAGGAACTCTTCAATATGTCACCATTACCAGGATTAAGATTGCTTACTTTTTAATAGATTTTTTCACCCCGTCAAGTCCATTAAAGATCAGTTAAGTGTATCCTTCAATTTTCTGGGAGACACAGTGAATATAGCTTGCATCTTCGCAAGTCTTCCCATCTACACTTGGTAGGCTATTGTTCTGCGTATTGGGCCTTGAACATTGATGATAGGAAGGTCTACTTCACATATTGGGTGTACATTGGCTCAAATTTGGTGTCCTGGTATTCACTGAAGCAACATACCATCTCCTGGTGATCTACTGAGGCTGAGTGCATGAGCCTAGCAAGTGTAGTAGCTGAACGAACTTGGCTACCTCATATCGCTTCCTGAGCTTAAGGTTGCAGCGACAAAGGTTCCGGTGGTATGGTGAGGTAATCTGAGAACCATCCATCTCGCAGCAAATCTGGTACTCAATGCTCAGGCCAAGCATGGTGAGTTAGACCTTTACTTTGTGCAAGAAAAAAGTTGTGCAGAAAAAGATCCAGGTGCTTCATGTTCCCTCTCAAGAACAAACTGCACTTGTTCTCACCAAACCCAATTCCAGGTCTTGGTTTCCTTTATAGAATAGTAAACTCAACATAGAGGACTAGATTATCTTTAGTTTGTGGGGGCAGTTAAGAAAATGGCACAACTTGTAATTTTTGCATCTTGTGTTTGCGTTTACTCAATGGCATAGTTTGTACATAATGCTGATAGTTAATCTAGTTTAGTCACTTGAAGCATTGCCTATATAAACCTTTCTGTAGTGCTTTATACTTCATATCAATATTAAATCGTTTACTTTTTCTTTGTCTCCACTTTTGGGCTTTCACAAATCCTAACAAGCGGAAACTAAGACCAAGAGCTTATTAGGTTCTAAAGAAAGGATTAAATCTAACAATTACAAATATTATTCAGCAGAAGAGAATTTTTCCATCAGGAATTGCAGCAGGCCAAAGGGGGCTGAGATAATCAAGGCATAAATTTGGACCAACCAGGCATTTACCCAAGTTAAAAGAAAGAAAATTCAAATAAACAAATCATTCCCAATAAGCAATGTTAAACTAGAAATTCAGCCCATAATAATGACACTTAATCATTTCACAAAGTTCAATTCACATAGATCTGAAGGTGTGGAGGCATATACATAGCTCATATACAAAAAACAGAAATAAACATGGTAAACTAATAAGCAGATATGTAGCTCTTTGTGAAATCACTGGCACTCTATTATGTAATTTTCTCAAGACATCTCAATTCAAACTTCCCCTCTTTATAATAACTTTTCAGATTCATATTAAAAAGAAAAAGAAATGAAGAGAGAGAACTTACCCTCATGCCTGAGGCATAGTCTTCTGCTGCTCGAAGGAGTTCCACTAGTTGTACAGCAGCATCAAGTGCATCTGGAGCCCAGGATGGCGGAGCTTCTAGAAGTCCAAGAAGCAGCCTTTGGGTAGCACTTGGACTAGCAATTGCATAATACCTATGCCAGAAGAATAACTTAGCTAGCTATTTGAATAAATTGATTGTTCTAAAAGTATTCCCAGAAAAATACCGATGAAATAGGCGTGCATATGGCTCAAGAGCTGGTAGCCCTGCTACAAGATGCTCATCCATAGGCGTTGTTGGGGGAGGGAGCAGAAGTGCAGGAACAGCAGCTGCAGTTAAGGTAGCAGTCTCATAACGAGCTACTTCCTCATCACATACACTTAGTATGACGCCAGCACCATTAGCAACCGCCCATCTAGGAGTTGATGGTATTGGCTGTGGATGCTTTCCAGATCCACGAGCAGAAGCTAAGACAATATAAGTGAATAATAAGTCATCCTCATTCCAACATATAGTGGTTTTCATGTTTAACAACCTAAATAACAAATACTCGTTAGGAAGGAAAACTAACAGAAGCATATGGCATCATGGGTCTATATTCAAGATTCGAATTTAGAAGTATACATGTGTAAGTAAATGCGTTGAGCATAACAGTGAAATATGAATGAAAATCTCCAACAACAATGTCCTATGAACAGTGCTCTCAAAACCGGACCGGCCTGTGAACCAGATAAACCGGGGACCGGCCAGAAAACTGGTCAGGTTATGCTAGTAAAACCGTTCATTCAAAAATCGGCGTCAAAACCGCTAAACCGGCTGGTTAACCGAAAATCGACGACCCAAGAGCGGTTTTACAAGTTGAATGGTCAGGATCAAGTTACAGAAAAGAGATCTAGAAGTGATTCTTAGCCTTTTCATCTTACCTTTGATAAAGTTGAAAGAACTGTTGTTGCTTTATTTTCCATCTTTTTTCTTTTTTGCTTTCTATTTTTTAGATCTTTGAACTTTTGATTTTGTGTCATTTCTCCTTCATCTTCAGCATTCTTCTTCCAGTGAAAGTAATGGCGATCTCTCTCAATTCCCAAATCAAGAAAATAGATGACCTTCAGGCTTCACTTTTGTTTAAAAGAAGTGGATGGAACCCAAAACTTTTTAGTGTAATATTATTTTCCTTTTGTGTTGCAGTAAATTATTGCTAAATAAAGAATATTTAACTAATGATAATAATTAGAAATAAGTGCATTTGCTAATAGTATGATTAAATTGGTATCATTGACTAATTAGATTTGGATTTTTCTAAAAAAGGATATTTTGAATATTTTTTCCGGCTGGTTCGACCTCGGTTCAACCCTTTGACCCTGTACCTTTTCGGGTTGATGTCCGGTCTGGTTTTCAAAACATTGTCTATGAATGAATAATTCGGTATTATGTCATGGTTCGCTGCATTGACAATTGCCATGACAATTTTGGTTGCCTGTAACTTTCCATTTATTAATTGGTAGATCAATAGAAAGGCCATTATGCAAATCCCAAAAGAAAGCAAATGAAAAGAAATGGTGGTACTAACTTCATGGTCAATGAGCCAAAAGTATTATAAATCTCAAATACAGAAAATTAATCGCAAAATGCAATCTAGACAGTATAAACCTCAAACAACTAATTTCACACCATAACAATAACATATCAAAAGTTAGACCGGCACCTAGAAGAAACATTTAGAGCACGTTTCACTGTCTAGGACATCATCTATCCCTTCAGGCAGCATTAGGTTCAGAAAACAAGCATTTGAAAACTATTCGACAGAAGCACAGTTTTTTCATCTTCCGGAGAAAATTATAACCCAAACAATAGTTGATTATATAATATTATTTCAGCACCAGGAAAAGTATTGTTGGATTACTTCCTAGAAGGGCCGAACATTGAGGATCCTACAGACTTGTGTTTACTACATAATAACTTAAAAGTCACATGATGTTAGAAAATTAAGCATCATTTTGTCATTCTACATTCACTAGAATCTTATGTCTCACTATGTTATGTAAGCAGTAACAAGGTTTGATCTAGTTAATAGAACAATGTCTGCTTGGGATATTATAATTTACAGATCTTTTTATTTAGTGATTGTCATTAATTATAGGCGAAAAAAAAATGGTCTGAATTTTTGTACCGACAACTAGCTGACTAACATAAGGTATTAAAAACAAATAAGGCCTTCAAATCAGAACTATCAACTATCATCACATTTAGAATTGGAGATCTAGATAGAATAAGAGTTATGTTTCTATCTTATATCCTATTCTAGCTAGGAATTAATGTAGTAATAGGATTTTATAGATAGGATTATACTTGATATAGCATTGATTGGATTTGGAATAAATCAAGTTCAGCCCAAATTTCTACTTGGTATCAGAGCATTTAGGTTTAGATAATTAGTTTCAAATTAGGTTTCAAATTGAACTTCTAATCTACAAGCCTAATTTTAAAACCCCCAATTCAATTCCACAAAAAATCCAAACCTCTTGGTTGTACCCTCTATCTCCGGCAATCTCTATTTTAGAGTGTTCTCAAAGGCGCACCTAAGTAGCACACGTAGGCGCAGTGCTCATAGAACGCCAGCATATGAGCAAGGTGGGAAAACATGTGGTCAAATTTACGTTGACTATCTAAGGCATACCTAGGCGGAAAAAGGAGAACCATTGTTAAAACTTGTAATCTTTGGAAACTTGTAATTTAAATTTGTGCTTGAAGAAAATGAAGGCGGCAGTAGGAAGTTAGATGTACGGGTGTGAGAAAGGACAGTATCACATCATAAGAATAACTAAGAGAGAGAGATTTGCAAGGAAAATTATTACAATGGTCCTTCAAATATATGTTGTTAACAATAAACTCGACAAAAGCTAACTAAAAGAAGATAGATTGATAAACGCAAAAATGTTGTTAGTCCACGAACGAAATTCTTCCTACAGTATATCCAACAAAAGTTTCCTCTTCGCCGAAAGAAGCTATCTATTTAACAAAAATTATTGAACTCGTTAACCCTCACCTCACACCGTAAAGAAAACAAACTATTTGCACATAAATAACCCTGTTTCTGTACCAGGATTATATATTGGTCCTAAATCCTTCAGTCCAAATGAATTTTCAAAAACAATGCTAGCAGTGTAATTTGTAAAAGGCTTAGTCCTAGAAGCCAGTCAATATTTATGTGCTCACATGTTTCCAGGATATTCCACTGATCTCAACCTAATACCACAAAGAAATAGTAGATATGTCTAAAAAACAATAGCAGCAGGGACAACAAAATTAATAGGAATTAAAAATTATTATTAAATTATGAAAGCACATGAGAAACATTATGGCTGATAACAACTTCCAAGCTCTTGTTAGAACTAAAAGTATAAAAATAAAACATCAAGAGGTATATGCAACTCGTAGAAAATGTCACTAAATAGAAAATCTACTAACCCGTTGAAGGCGGCTTTAGTTCTCCAGCTTCATATCTCCCCATGACACCGCCACACCTATGAATACGCTAATATTTCAATTTCTTGAATATAAGGAAGATTTTCATATAATGCCAACTCAATATTATTCAAGATTGTTGGATATATAGAGTAAAAGTAATTGAGAGAAATAAGAAGAATATAAATTTGTACCAACCATAATCTTTCTCAGAGTAACTACCATAATATGTCATAAAAAAACTAGGTTGAATCTCTTAATAAGTAAAACAAATTAAAAGCCCAGATTGTCTAAGATTTGATTGCACAAGAGAAGTCAAATCTTTCACCCATCCCCCTCAAGGTGGTGTGAAGATATTTCTTATTTCCAGCTTATCTAGGATTCTACTAAATAGGGTAAGTCAAATCTTCAATAATCCCCCTCAATCTAAAGATAGTAATACAGAAAACAAATTGATTTTGAAGATTAAATTGGTCCTTCGCTCCTTGCAATTTCGAACCACGATTTTGAGCTCTTAAGCTAGGCACAACCAGTCCAACAAGAAGCAAACTTTCCCCACCAAGGTCCATGATGTGGCTTTTAGCAGACTCCCCAACCAAGGAAGAAGACCCAAAAGGAGCTCTAGAGCACACAATGCCTAACAACTAACCAAACCAATGAAACAGAAGTTAAGGTGGAGGAATATCGTCATCCACCAGACTGATAAAGTATCAAACCAGGACTTGAGGGACACATCAGAAAACACAAGGCAATAACTAGATCCTCGAGCAGCTTCTCACGACTTAAAACCTCCCTATGACAGACCATGTCAGCAATAGCACTCCTAAGGTCCATAAGTTGAACCAGCACTCCACCCAAAGATGAAATAATAGAGTGGCCTCACAAATCCCAGTCACCTTTGGTATCAAACGTGGTGAATGTTAATGCGATTGAGAGACAACTAGACTTTCTTCCATGCAGTTCACTAAGTAAACAAGGAGTCCATGAAGACATGCTATAAAGAAAAGCAAATCTACTGAAATAGGGTCTTGTTCAAAGGATCAATTAGGTATAAAAAGTCCAATCTCTTTCCTAAAAAATCCAAACTTACGGATAATTGATTCAGATGCCTCTCATCATATTATTAGCGCGTGTCATAATTTTACAGGTTATTCTCCATGCTCAGGAAAAAAAAAAATGAAGCGGCAGATAGATCTTTCTCAATGGACAGGATTTAAGCATGGGTCACGATACTTCTACGGAAAAGAAATTTTACCCTATGGCAAAATATGAATGCTGTAAGATTCTGATTTTGAGGTTCTCTGAGTGGAAGACTGCAAGAAGATTACCTGTTTGGGCCAGATTTGTAGAAAAAGAAGAATTGGAAGAGATTGTCATAATCCTATAGAAGTGCTCTACCTATTCCTCAATTAGAGGCATGCTTGTTGGTTGTCTACTACCTCAGCCCTAACCTTGCAGTTTCCCATGTATTTTTCAGCATGTTGCCCTTGTATGATGAGGCTTATTAGAGTGGTCAAACCAAAATTTATACTTATCATCATTCTTCCTCCAGGCATTTCTTAGTCCATAATAAAGCAATTTCAAGTCGGGTCTCATGTTTAGCAGAAGCAGAATAAGAGGATTTAGCAATTGGAATATCTATCACCACAGAGTAACTGTTTTCCTCTCTCCTAATGAAGGCTTGTCGTGGTTGCATTTTCTGGACTAACTTCTAGTATGATGAAAAGAGATGAAAGAAGGTCAACAATGGAGGCTAACAATGTCAGGATTAACTTGATATTGTTCTAACTAAAATAAGAATTCGATTGTTATTATCCCACATTGAATAGGATGTGTAATGAGATTGACAAGAATCTTATTGTCAATCTTACATAGAATACAAATCAAAACACTCTCTTTTATGTACCTACAAATACAAATAGAGGCTTATTCTTAGTGTTTTATTCATCCCAATCCATGAGATAGTCATGAACTATCTTGGGGTGAAATTTGGGATCCTTCTGGTCTTGCGCTGTCGCCCATTGTCTACGAGTTTTTCTAGTATGTAGGTTATTGAGTGTTTCGAGGTTTGGAATGTGAAAGAGATAGTGTTGTTGAACAATTTTTCACATAGAGCAATCTCCGTCTTTTAGGGTCCATAGTTTTTCTCCGGTTATGGAGTTTTCCATGCAAATTATCTTGTTTGGTTCGTGTTGTTATTATTCTCAATTTTTGTTACTTCGTTTTTCTTGATATTTTCTCAAAAGAGGATATTTCCATCCTAGGATGAAATCAGGAAAGTGGTCCAGATTCCCAACAAATTGTATCATTACATAGTTTCTTCCATGCGGTGGAGTATGGTGAATCATCAAGCTAGAAGAAATGAACAAAAATATCAAAAAAAAATTGACATGAGAATTGATTTTAGCTTGTGCTAAGTTCAGGTCAAGGATACAATACGGGTTACACAATGTTTTGAAATGAAGACCTACCCATATTTAAGTAGATTTGAATAGCATGTACACTTCGAGAAAATTTGTCCAAAAGGTCGAGAAGCTTTGACCTATTGCTCAAAGTCAGTATTTTCATATACTGACATTGTCGTTAATAGTATGCGACTTTTTCTCCATGGGAAACAAGGATATCCTTTGATAAGGATATCTTCATGCTCATATCATGCCATTATCCAACAAGTTCACTAGTGATGTATTATTGCTGGCGGGCCCACAATTGTGTACACGAGTATTAGTTTGATATTAATGCAAAGTATGTGGTGAAATTTATGTCGAAGGTTGGTGAACTCTCCAGAAAGCCAAAAATGGGAGTTACACCAAAAATTTTAGTGAGGTGGCTAGACACGGGTCAATTTGGAACTCTTGGAATTTGTTGATTCTAAATGTGTGTACTCATTATGGTGGAGTATAGTATTTCCCTATATTAAGAATTGTGGCTGTAATTATCTAGTTCATGCCTAAAATCTAGAAGTGGGCATTTTCTAACGAAACCTCCTGAATCAAACCGAAACAGGACCAAACTGGCTGGTTGGTTATAATAAAATTAAATCGGTTTTATGAACAAATCCTCAAGGATATGTTTGACATAGCAAAAAGGAATTAAATCCCTGATTTGATTCCAAGATTGTATAGTTGTAAATAGATTGATTCCTTTCCTAATTTAATTGCTAAAAATCTGACCATTAGCGTCTATTATCTCGTAGAGATATTTTTGCCTATTTCTTTGTATAGAATTAGTTCCCTAAATTAGTGGTCATTGTACTCTATAAATTGTAAACTTTTATTAGAGAAATCAAGTCAGAAATCATATTCTTATTCATCTATAGTTTTGATTATTAAACTCGTTACTATGTTCTTGAATTTAGCCTAAGAAATAAACAAGCTGAACCATCCTACTTAAAAAAAAAAAAAAGTCGTCCGTGAATTGCAAAAGAAAAAAATCTGAATCACAATAAAATTAGGAGTCCAAAAGGACCAAGACCCTTATCACTTCTCTTCTCCATTTCCAACACCGGTGCCAGGCTTGCCACCATTTTTCTTCTTCCCAAGTGTAAAGATTCAAGTGGTCTTCCACCAATCTGAGCCAAAATTAGAGAGGAGTAAACGGGTAATGGTGGGATGTCTTGTGTAAATAGTGGGAAGGTCAAAGATGGTGAAGAAGAAAACGTGGCATCTTGGCCACTAGCATTTGCAAAATTAATATTCAGTAGCCAAAATGAACTGTATTCGAATTTCACACTCTTTATTAATTGTTGTTGCTTGGTAGCCAAAATGAACTCTACATGTGGATGATATCATCTTAACTTGGAATGGAAATGATACTGGAGAAGATCAGCTTAAAATCTCGGTACGAGAATGTGAAATCAAAAACAGAGAAGTTAAAATATTTCTTGGGTATTGAGGTGGAATGAGCTAGGGAGGAATATTGATTTCTCAACACATGTATATGATCTCAAAAAAACTAAATTTTGGTAGTATGTAGACCAGTCGAAATACCTATTGAGCAAAACATAGATTTCCTGACTGTAAAAGATAAACTTATGATGGATCAGAACTCCTATCAAAGGTTAGTAGGAAAGCTTTTGCACCCTTTTCACACAAGACCACATATTTCATAATCTATAAGCATTGTTGTGTGTCAGTTTATGCACAATCCTTACAAACCACACTTCAACAAAGTATTGAATTTTTTGTCATCTAAAAAGTACGTTTAGAATGGGACATTTATTTTTCAAAACTCAAAGAGGTAACAGGTGAATCTTAAACAGATGCTGATTGGGAAGCATCTGTAGTTGATAGGATATCTACCACGAGATAATGTACAGTAGTAGGTGGAAATCTTGTCAAGTGGTAAAGAAAAAAGCAATATCTTTTTTTAAGTATTGTTAAGGGATATATATCCCAGTCGATAAATGATGTTGATACAGACCAATTAATAAAGATCTCGGGCTACTCCCTTAATAAGGTTGACCTTTTAAGATGGAACCCCAAATCTTAATATGGTATCAGAGCCCAGGTTGTGTGGCTAGATAAAATCGAGATGGTGGAAAATTCTCACGAGATAGTAGATCCATGGTAACGTAGTGGGTGCAGGCTACGATGGATTATCTAGATGAGTGGTTTACCTCGTGAGCCTTGTTTGA
>CAIGRT010180178.1:0-14247 GCA_903798405.1 Fraxinus platypoda
GTACTTGAAACAATTATCCAACAAGACTCATACCTTAAACTCACCATATTAATTAATGCACTGGTTCCGGAATCAGCAAGAAAAAAGATTAGCAAGGTGACCTACTGGAAGAGAAAGTGGCTGGGCCTGGGGCTAATCGGTAAAACTCTGGCAGTGCGACACTTGTGTGGAGGATGATGGCGATTGTGAATGTTCCCTGATTGAGATACCTTTTCAGTAGTAGTATTACTACGCCATCTTCAAGGAGCTCCTGGCCTAATGCATTTTCTATGTAGTGTATCAATGAAACTTCCTTTTTTTTTTTTGGTTCTTCACTTCTTTCGAAGACTTCCCCCACCATAAGGTCCATAACTGAATGGTTAAATAGAAAAAAGAGAAACTGACCCCTTAAATATTCTGAAATGGCAAGAATTAAGTACTATGACCGTTAAGGCAAACAAGAATGTTTCGGAAGGATTACAACAGGATAAGACAATGAATACGCGGCTACCCAAGGCGCAAGGGACTTACTGTATATTTGAAAAAGCATAAATAAATTCAACTACATTGTTCGTCCGATTGGCTCAGCACGGAGATCGTGTCTCCCCAAAAACCTACCGAGCCATATTACATCCCTATGCATGCGCATGCAAGTGTCCCATTGACCTCAAAAGAGGCATTTTTTCCTTGTGCCTAAGCTGCACAGGAGTGGCACAAAAGATGTCTTTTTCGACTTGCAACTAAGCTGCATAAGAATGGCACAAACCTATCCCAGAGATAGAGTGCACCTACAGAAATAAGGGTAAAGAGTCAATTCATATTTCTTCAGTGATCTAAAACACTACTTTTGGGAAGATCTTGATGAGTTTAGGTTGGGAGCTTGTGAGAATACAAAGTTGTAGAAGGAAAAAACTAAAAGATGGCATGATAGGCACATTACAAAAGGAGTTCGAAGTTGGTCAACAGGTGCTCATGTTCAATTCTAGCCTCAAGCTCTTTCCAAGCAAGCAAAGGTCGAGGTGGTTGGGTCTATTCATTGTTGCAGATGTCCATCCATATGGTACAGTTGAGGTGGTATCTCAAGATCATCAATGAAGGTTCAAAATCAATGGACAAAGATTGAAAACTTATTGGGGAGGTGACTGCTCCAATGAGAACAATTTTGCCACTTGAGGATTCAAAATAGCCTAAGTGACAAGCGCTTGTTGGGAGGCACCTCAAGATTCTTTCCTTTTATTTATTCAGTTTTTATGCATTAGTTTAGGAATTTTTATATTTTGTGTGCTTACATTAGTTTAGGCATCTTCATCCATACATCACATCAGGATAGTTGATTATGTGTGCAATTCATATAAATTCACGCATTGTTTGCATTAAGCTTGGGGGGTTCAATAGAGGAAATATGTGATTTTGCGTGTACGTGAGGTTATGAAAAAAAAAAAATTGGAGCCACCATAAAATTAACAAGGGCTAAATATACACATTTGTAACATAGACGCAGAAGCCGGCGCCCCCTCTTAATTTTTCTTCAAATTTCCGACCAAATCATCCATTTTTTTTTCCAAATTTCACCTGTGCTTAGAAGATTTAACACATTCCAACATCATTCATCAACTATTTCACACGTCCATCCACAAAACTTCAAGAAATCAAAGGTAAGATGGCTAAACTTTGAAGGTTTTGAATTTTTGCTTATTTTTCTCAAATTCTTGTATATTGTTGGATATTTTTAAGTTTTGTTGAAGTGTGGGCATAGGTAGATATGGATTTGTGAATTTGCTGTGAAAATTGCGGAATTAACATAGGTTAGATTGAATTTTTTTCATCAATGTCAAAACCTATGCATGTTAGGCGTTCGATAAATTGTTTCAGTGACGTTTTTGTTTGAATTTTGACATGATTTTCATATGACATGTAACATATACACACATTAACACTCACATTTAGTTGCACCTATCAAATTGCATGAATTAAATGAAAATTGAGGGGGGCGCAAAATTCGGCCTACGTGGACCCTGCGTCCCTGTCCACAGCCTTGTTTGCGTCCCCTACTTGTGACCTTTGTTTTTCTTATCAATTGAAGTTCACATTACTTATGTAGGATTGGTCTATCATATATAAGTGACTAATATTCATTTTTATACTGTTTGATAGGTATGCCTTCAAAGAGAAAGACTAATGCATCTACATCTAAGGACAAAGAAAAGGTCACGGGATCATCCGGCACAACTCGCACACGACTTGATGAAGGGGGTATGCGGCGGTTTAAAACCTTTGAGCACAAAGCTAGATTTGACAATGTGGTATCCAAATGAAAAGTATGACCCAAAAGATAGGATGTGGTCGAAGACTTTGTAGGATTTGAGATGACCCGGTTAATTAATTTAGTATGATGGAAAAAAGTAGCAATCGAGCCTCAAAAGGTTTACCCTACCATGGTGCAAGAGTTCTACGCTAACTTTAATGAAGAGTTAGACACTCCGAGGACCGAACACATGCACCAGACATGGGTTCGAGATAAATAGATAATGTTCTTGCCATAGGTGATTGGTACTTATTACAGACTGACTAGGGATAATATTGTGCCAGTGCCGATGGAACCAAACATGTCGATTGTTGCACAGATGCTGTATGGGGAGAGATGACGTGTTGCCATTCCTAGACTATGAATTTGAATACCGACATCTGACTGACTCCCTGTGATCCTATATAAATTCATTACTCACAACATCGATCCGAGCTCACATCGCACCACCATTAGTCATCCCAAGGCCATTCTATTATATCATCTCGTATGGGGCTTTAAGATTGATTTGGGGTCTCTGATTTACAATCTCATATGTTTTGTGGCATCAGACCCAGACCCTAGGCATACATTGATCTTTTGTAGTCTTATTATTGGCATATGTCGTGAGTCGGGTATCAGACTCCTACCAGGGGAGTTGCCTGCTAGAAATTCAGTCCCGATTAATGCATCGTCGGCTGCAAAGACATGGCAACCCATTATATAGCAGCGACAGTGACTCAAGTAGTCGCAGGACCAAGACGACAACGAGGCAGATGCTCACATTCCACCTCTTGCATAACCAAAGCCGACTTCTGATTTGCAAGTTACGATACAGTTGTTTGCGGGTCTAACACAGACCCATAGGACGTTGCAGCATATGGAGCAGACGATGATAGCTTCACTGGCCAGGGAACAAAGCGTGAGATAATAGGGAACTTTCTAGGAATGCTAGGTTCCAGGATATAGAGCAAGATATCAGCAGGTTTTCGACAGAGCTCTTGACCTTGCTTGGAAAGCATGACCTCATGGGAAGATGATTAGACAGATGCACATGACGAGTTGAGGACATGCATATCATAAATGAGGCTATACATAGCACACTGGTGGACATGAACACGAGATGAGGCCATGTACAGCAGATTTGAGAACACACACATACAGATTGATCAAATGTGCAGTATGATGAGAGACATTTACTCTCGGTCACTCCTCTGCCATCATCTACTCTGGACCAGTCTAGATCTAGAGCTTTCATGTCATTTTATCCACCACCTACAGATTGATATTAGGGGAGTGTCTGATCTCTTATCTACCCTTAAGCTTTTGTTTATTGCTCGCACTATTTCGAGACATTGAGGGTAATGTTTGTATCAAGTTTGGGGGTGTGATTTTCATCCGGTCTTGTGTTTTGATATTTTTGCATACTTATGTGAGGTATATATATATGTACATATATAATTCTAAGATGTGAGGTACATCCTTGTCTTCTTCTATGTCTAGGATAATAAAGTCCGCTGAGAATATAAATTTGTCAACCTTCATCAAAATGTCTTCAACAATCCCTTGTGAATATTTGATTGACCTATCAGCTAGCTTTCCCAAGCCTAATTCCCTGAAAAGAGACAAAGACATTAAATTAACACTGGCTCATAAATCACATGCCTTTTTTATGTCTTTGTTACCAATATTGCAATGAATAGTAAAATTCCTTGGATCTTTTAATTTTGGTGGTAACTTATGTTGAAGTATTGCGATGCATTCTTCGTTCAGCATCACTGTTTCATTATCCTCCAGCTTCCTTTTGTTTGATAATATGTCCTTCATAAACTTAGCATAGCTAGGCATTTGAACTAAGGCTTCTGCAAACGGAATGTTGATGTGCAACTTTTTTAACACCTTCAAACACTTCGCGAACTGTTTATCAAGCTTGTGTTTTTGCAGTCTTTGCGGGAATGGGACCGAAGGTATGTATGCTTTGACAGGAACGGTTGCTTTAACCCGTGGACTGTCTGCTGTAGCTTTTTGTGTCTCTATTGTTTTATAAGCTGATTCGCGCATTCCTCGGCCGTGGTAGGTACCTTTTCTGTAGTAGCAGCTGGTCTTTTCACTATTATTTCTGGCAATTGAACTCCACTTCGAGTAGTGATGGCATGTACCTGTTCTTTAGGATTTGTTTCTATGTTGCTTGGTAAGGTCCCTTGAGTTTTCACCACTAATGCAGCCACCATTTGACCCATCCGAGTTTTCAAATATTTAATTGCAGTCTGTTGGTTCTGAATAATAGCCTGTTGGTTTTGGAAATTAATCTCATTTTTGATAATGAACGGAGTTAATAATTCCTCAATCGATGGCTTTTTGTTTTGTTGCTGCTACCGTTGGAATCCCAACGGTCTTGCTTGAAAATTTCCTCCTTGTTCTTGACTTTGATTGTTAGCCCACGAAACATTTGGATGATTCCTCCACCCTGGATTATATGTTTTGGAGTGGGGGTTGTTCTGTTGTCTCTGAAAATTTTGCACATAACTAACTTCCTTAGGTTGGATTACATGCGTGGAGGCTAAATGACATCTTTCTATAGTATGATTTGCCCCGCAACTTTCATAAATCGATTTCAATTGGTGTACCATGTTTACATTCTGACTAAGGCTGTCTAACTTTCTTGTCAATGCTTCCATTTTGGCTGCTAATGATGTAGCTATGTCTATCAGATGATATATTTACTATATTTACTATTTAATTTGATGATTATTCGTTTCCATATATAGCTCGCATAGAATCAGGGATTTATACAATATTTCCTTGTATATCTTTGTATTATTCTATAAATTAAAGGTAATACACACTCATAAATCATTAAACAAAAACGTGACATGGTATCAGAGCCCTGACTCGCTCTATTACGAGTGTCTCTGTTCAATTTGTTGGGAGAAAGTTCATCATAGTCAGAGGCTACACTTGTGGTTGCCTCTCGCGTTCTCGACGACGAGTGTCTGGGTTCAATTTGTTGGGCAGCGGTTTCATCATAGTCACCAGTTGCCTCTCTCATTCTCGACGTTGTCTGGGTTCACCGTGTTGCGCAATTTTCAATTTTCAGTGCATCTAGGGTTGGGTATTACTGGCGCGAGTTTGGTCAGAGCTTCTTCTTCCTCCGTCGTCTGCGTCGCTCCTGTGAAATTGGTCGAGGTTCCATCTTTTCCATTCGTCTGCATCGTCGTCTCTCTGAGGGCATATTGATTTTTTTGTTGGGCTGGGTCTGTTGGGCCGTGTTGTTTGTGAGGAGATATTATTTTAATTGATTGGGCTTGGTCTGTTGGGTCGTGCTATTCTTAGGGCTTAGACATAATTTTTTTTGTTGATTTAATTGTTGTTGGGCCTATTTAATCTTTATTGGGCTCATTATTGGGTTTGGGCAGAATTTACTTGGTGGTTGTGATTAATTTATTTTGGCGGACTATATACTATTTCACCATGTGAATTGAGAAGACTAACTCCATTTGTATTCGTTTTAATGGAAAGAACTACTCATCATGGACATTTCATTTTCAGTTATTGATTGAAGGGAAAGGAGACTTGTGGGGACATATTGATGGAAGTATTCATATCATCTATGCTTCGATTTCATCAGATAGTTTGGAGGCTGTACAAGTTGTACACTAAGTCAACAAGATGGATCAATTTCTTATGAAATTGAGAACTTAATTTGAATCTGTCAGATCCAGCCTTATGAATCGCGAGTCTATTCCAACACGGGATAGCTATTTGGGTGAATTGCCGAGGGAGGAACATCTTATAACTCATAACTCTTTAGAACAACAACAAACTTACGCAGTACCGGTTCCTGTTGCATATGTGGCTCAAGGAAAATTCAAACATCGGGGTATGTCTAGTGTGCAGTGTTACAGCTGTAAGGATTTTGGTCACATGGCCCTTCAGTGTCCTAGAAAAGTTTGCAATTATTGCAAGAAATCAGGCCATGTTATTAAAGAGTGTCATACTCATCCTTCCCGCAAGATTGGAGCAAGTTATGTTGCTGCTGCCACTTTAACCTCTAGTTCTGCTCCGCCGTCTGCTCCCACTCGAGTTCCAGCTTCTCCTAGTCCCTCTCAAACTCCCATCATTCCTGAGATGATTCAACAGATGGTTGTCTCTGCTTTGTTTGCCTTAAGTATCTCAGGTAATCTATCAACTGCTCGTTCTTCTTGGTTATTAGACTAATGTGCTTCTAATCGTATGACTCGTGATCCTGAGTTGCTTAGTAATCTCAGACCATATAATGAACCTCTCAAAATACACACTGCTGACGGTAACACACTTCCTATCTAAGTTGTGGGGTGATATATCACCAGATTTGGCTAATGTTTTAGTCACTCCTAATTTATCCACTAATCTTATATCTGTTGGCCAACTTGTTGATAACGATTGCACTGTATCTTTTTCTTCCTCTGGTTGTCATGTGCAGGATCAGGTGTCCGAGATGACGATCATGAGAGGGCCTAAGGAGGGACGTCTCTTTCCCGTTTCACCGAAACCTATTTCGTCTTTTCCTATTTTTTGTAATTCTGCTCATTTAGATATCTTTGATTGGCATAAGAAATTGAGACATCCCAATTCTAATGTGTTACAACATTAGTTAAACTCTGGTTTACTTGATAATAAGAAATACGTTTCAGTTTCACCTATCTTTCTTGATTGTACTTCATGTAAACTTGCTAAAAGTAAGGTTTTGCCGTTCCCATGTCAGGGATCTCATGCTTTGCACCTTTTCAATATTATTCATAGTGATGTATGGGGTATTACACCTGTGGTGTCTCATGCTCATTATAAATACTTTGTTACGTTTATTGATGATTATAGTCGGTTCACATGGGTTTATTTTCTTCATGCTAAAAGTGAGGTTTTTTTTCTCTGTTTTTCAAGCTTTCCTTGCTCTTATTGACAATCAATTTTCCTCCTCAATCAAAATCTTAAGATCTAATTCTGGAGGTGAATATATGTCTAATGCGTTTCAATCTTTTTTACAAACAAAAGGTATCATTTCTCAGCGATCTTGTCCTTCTACTCCTTAACAAAACGGGATAGCAGAACACAAAAATCATCACCTCCTTGATATAGTTCGAGCTCTTCTGATTGAATCTTCTGTTCCATCTCGTTTTTGGTGTGAAGCATTATCTACCACTGTGCATCTCATAAATTGGTTACCTTCTCCCACCCTTAATAATGTTTCTTCATTTTATAAGCTCTTTGGTCATCATCCCACATATTCTCATTTGCGCCCTTTTGGCTGTGTGTGTTTTGTTCACTTACAACCTCGTGAAAGGACAAAACTCACTCCTTAATCTGTCAAGTGTGCATTTATAGGATGTGGTGGAACTCAAAAAGGATATATATGTTATGACCCTACAAAACACCGAATTCAAATTTCTCGTAATGTTATTTTCTTTGAAAAAACAGTCATTCTTCCGTTCAGAAGCTACGGTTTTCCCCGTATTCTCTGTCTTACATGATTTTCCTACAGAATTCTCACGGTACAAGCCGGTTATGTTTAAACTTACATGAATGTTGCACTGCCACTGGTCCCGAGCTTCTTCTCAGACGACTACCCTCCCAAGCCTCTCTGATCCTCTACCTACGATATCAGATCCTTCACCAGATGATCTGCCGCATCATGTCCCTCTTCGTCGTACTTCTCGTGTTCCTCGACCATCAGATAGGTATAGTTTTTCCTCCCATATTTCTATGTCTGCTATACTTGCTTCGTTTTTCGTTCCTTCCTTCTACAGACAGGCTATAGAGCACGAGTGATGGCGACAGGCGATGAAAGCAAAACTTGAGGCTCTCGAGGCAAATCAAACTTGGGATGGTATGCCATGTCCGCGGATTGTGAAACCCATTGGGAGTAAATGGGTATATTCTATCAAACTTCGTTCTGATGGTTCTCTTGAGCGCTAGAAAGCTCTACTGGTTGCTTTGGGGAACCGCCAAGAGTATGGAATAGACTATGATAAGACTTTTGCTTCTATAGCTAAAATGACCACTGTACGCCTTCTGTTATCTCTTGCTGCTTCCCAGACATGGTCTTTACATCAAATGGATGTGAAGAACGCTTTCCTACACGGAGACCTCAATGAAGATATTTATATGAAACTTCCATATAGTATGCCCTTCTCTCGACAAAGTCTGTTTGTAAACTAAAACGCTCTTTGTATGGTCTTAAGCAGGCTTCTAGAGCATGGTTTGACAAGTTCCGCTGCACTCTTTTGGATTTTTCCTTTACTTAGAGTCAGTATGATGCATCACTGTTCCTTCACAATGGTACAGATGGGATCATTTGTTTGTTGGTGTATGTTGATGATATTATTATGTTTGGGTCTGATCACATCCTTATTCAGAAGCTCCAGCAGCATCTTCACTCGGTTTTTCATATGAAAGATCTTGGTCATCTCACTTATTTCCTTGTATTAGAGGTCCATACAACACTGTATGGTATCTTCTTGAATCAACATAAGTATATTCAAGACTTGATTGGATTGGCTAATTTATCTGAAGCCTCCTCCGTTGATACTCCATTGGAGCTTAATGTTAAACATCGTAGAGACGAAGGCGATATTCTTTCAGATCCTACTCTATATCGGAAGTTGGTGGGAAGTCTTATCTATCTCATTATCACACGTCCTGATATTTCCTTCGCCGTTCATACCGTCAGCAAATTTATGGATGCTCATCGTCATCTACATTTGGAAGCTGTTTGTCGCATTATTCGGTACCTTATCGGGACTCCTCATCGTGGTTTGTTCTTCCCTGGGGGACATCTCTTGTGCTCACTGCTTATAATGATGCTGATTGGGCTGGCTGCCCTGATTCTCGACGATCTACTATTGGTTGGTGTATTCTTTTAGGTGATGCTTTCATTTCTTGGAAATATAAGAAATATGATTGTGTTTCTAAGTCTTCCACTGAGGCTGAATATCGTGCTATGTCCACTGCCTGTTCTGAGATTGGTTGGTTGCGGGGTCTTCTTGCAGAACTTGGTGTTTCTCAATCACAGCATACACCACTTCATGGTGACAATACTAGTGTTATTCAGATTGCAGCTAATCCTGTGTATCATGAACGTACTAAACATATTGAAGTGAACTGTCATTACATCTGGGATGCCTATGATTCCAATGTCATTGCTCTTCCCCATGTTTCCACTGCTCAACAGGCCGCAAATATCTTCACCAAATCCTCATAACTTTCTTGTCAGCAAATTAATACTTGTGGACTCACCAGCATCAATTTGAGGGGAGGAGGGGGGTATCAGAGGATATATTTACTATTTAATTTGATGATTATTCGTTTCCATATGTAGCTCGCATGGAATCAGGGTTTTATACAATATTTCCTTGTATATCTTTGTATTATTCTATAAATTAAAGGCAATATACACTCATAAATCATTCAACAAAAACGTGACAATGTCAACGTCGTGTATTCCTGTTGTTTTCCTAGACACTTCCTTGTCTATTGGCTACATAGATTGATTTTATTCAATTCTCTCAAATAGGTCCAAGGTATTGTCCAATGCAATATCCAATATCGACCCTCCGGCTAAAGCATCGGCTATATTGCGAAATTTAGGTCTCAAGCCTGAATAGAATATGCATATCTTAGTATCTTTAGGAATGTTTAGATTAGGGCACTTCCTGAAGTAATATTTGAATCTTTCAAAAGTTTCTCGATAGCTCTAGAGGTCTCTTTGCTTGAAAGTATAGACTTTATTTCTGATTTGATGGACTCGAGAAGGTGGGAAGAATTTCAAAGTGAATTTCTGCACCACCTCATTCCATAAAACTGTGCTCCCATGAATTAGGGAATTTAGCCATTCTCTTACGCCTTCCAGCAGACATGCCTGCGTGACTAATCATGTCGCACAACATCAAGAAGGCTTGAATATGTTCACGAGGATTTTCAGTTGATCTCCCAAAGAACTTGATATCGTGATGATTCTAAAATAGGTTGATGACGTCAATGTCGAAGTTGGCCTGTCAAAATGGTGGATATATAATAAGTAGTTGCATAGGAGTAGGAATGAGATTTACATAATCCCTCACTAAAGTTTCTCCATCATTGCTACTGCCCTTTGCTGATTTGGCTAAACTGGCTGAGGCAGTGGTAATAGATTCTGAATTCGATTCGAATTTTGATTTTTTGCCAATTCCCTTGCTTCCCTCTGATCTCTTCTTCATTGTCTGAAGGTTCTTTCGATTTCAGATCTATCGGAAGAAACTCGATCTCGTCAAAATATTGCATAAACTATGCTTCCTGAAAAGAGCAAAACAAGAGACTTAGTTCGCTTAGGAAATAGCCTAAAACAAGTAAAAAACTTCAAATCTAAAAATAACTAATAAATTCAAATTAAATAAATTATTCCCCGACAACGAAGCCAAAAACTTGTTCGTGCAAAACCCGCAAGTGTACGGGATCGTTAACAAGTAATACGTGATAAGTAACATATATCGTCCCATGAAGAATAAAATTTATTTAAGTGTACTAGTTTTCAATCAAATTCAAAGTAAGCGAATAAAAGAGATTTGTAGTTTGTAATTATTCTAAATTAATCTACAAAAACTTGTAAAATTCGAATTTTATATGTATATGGAATGAGTGTATTGGATTACGAATCCACTTATTATTATCTATTTCAATTCTCAATTACACAGCTAGTATAATTCATGTATTCTTGACAATCATAATTCTATTGTAATTAATTCTCACAAGACAAATTAAATATATTCTTGTCACGGCCTGAATCTATTCCTAATCTGAATTCGAATGAATAGAACGCATTCAATTTCACAATTATCTCAAAGATTGCACGCATAAACATTATTCCTAATATCTATTACACATATATTAATTAAGTAGTGTTCTAGACCTATTGTGAGTGTCCAACACTACAACAAACAACTATATATTTAATTGGTGATCAAGCAATCAAATAATAAAATTATGCATGCATGATTAATCAAGAAAAGTAAGAATTTAACTAACTACTTGTATTAAATTAAAAATAAACAATAAAAAATTTCATCTTCATCCAATGCATGAAAAAAATTGGCCTAGCATGTTATATAAATTAAGCAAAGATTTGGAAAAACATAACTCCGAATGGAAAACAATGTTTGGAAAGTGAAAAATCAAATTCTTTATTGTTAATCTTCAACCCGAACTTTGAATCTTCAATCTCTTGTATTAATTGCATTTGAATCTTGTACTAGCGTCCTTGTAGTGAACAATAAGGTTTTTTTCTCTGGTCTCTCATTCTGGCCGTCCCTTGTAGGTTAAATAGTATGTTAGATTTGATTTTCATAAGAATTTGGATCAACTATGAAGTTGGGCCGTTCAGACCCAGAAATGGCCCATGTGCACCGCCCATTGATCTACTCTCTAGGGTGTCGCGTGCATGAAAAGAAAAGCCTGCACACGCCCCCTATAGTAAAGTTCTATTTGTTGCAGTTTGGTCCTTGAATTTCATTCTTTAGTCATTTTTGTCCCTTTTTCGTATCTTTTTGATTCTTCATCTTCCAAATCCATCTAATTGACTCCAACCTCTCTCCAATCATCGATACTAGGTCCGGATCAACTATTAGCACTTTACGATTTAGTTCCCAAACTTTGGATTAATTCCACTTTAGCCAATTTTCTGCTCCTTTTGTCCAATTCCATCGTTTTTCATCGAGATGCACCTAACAAACAAAATATATACAAAATTTAGCCTCAATTTATTTAAAATAACAATAATTGCTCTAGTTTAACGGCACAGATAAGTGTATAAATTACACTTATAAGATATAATTAAAATCAAAGCTAGAAAATTAATTGTGCGCTTTTTTTTTTATTAAGACTTGTTTTAATTACAAGTAAATAAGTAGGTATTAGTCATTGTGGGTTCAACACTTTTAATTCTGCTAGTTTTTGCCCGTCCGATGTACGGGTTTGGTTATATTGTAAGAATCATTAGCATTTGAAATAAGTTCAGTCATGAGTTACTTCTGTCAACTGAATATTTTGACGAAATGCAGCTATAAGATCAATCTGTCTACCCATGCACAGAATCATGAGTAAATCAATTTGCTATAATCTTTCACATAATCCTACTAAAGCCATGGTATTCAACTGTCATTGGCTATCTATAAAGAAAAAAGCTTGGTATAGATTTTGCACAACATCTTTTACATCATGTCCCTTGCCGAAATCCTACTCAATATTCGGTGCACAATACCTTCCGTGGTTTATACATTATGACTTGCACTATTTGCTCAAAATAAAAGCATCAGGACAATACCAAGTAATATAATGTGGAGTCAGTCAACTAATTCCTTCCATTTGTTCTTATAATTTCTACCAGTTTGCAAATGATTCCTGTGAAATAAACCAATGAACTTCCATAAAATCAACTGTCCAAAAGGGAAAGAAAGGAAAATGAAGATATAAATACCTTAGGTAGTACATTTAAAGATTTAATGTCGCCACCAATTGTCTACAATTAGAAAATGCAAAAATTGTTAAGTTATCTTTACCCATCAAAACAAGGCATAAATCTATAGGTACAGGTTCACAAAAACTGACTTTCCAATGTTGAAAAATCTTCAATAAATACAGTTTCAGCTGCAAAAGCAATATGAGAAACATAAATAAAACAAATACTTGAAAAAAATTACCATACAAGTGTTGACTGTGGAATTGGTATTACAAAGGCATAGCAACTAAAGGTATCATAACAACAAATGAAGGAAGTAAATCAATTCAAGAAAGAGAAGAATGAGCAGGAAAGATGGATGACGATAGAAAATGTTTATAACTAACGAACAAAAATGGGTAAAAGATTCGCAAAGAAGTAGCTCCTAGTTGAACAGAGAATATAACAACTGGTAAGCATGTTTAAATTAGAGAACAATTCTTATGATTATTATTATAAAGAATACTTACAAGTTTGATTATCCAGAAGTGTAAGAATCAATGAGGATGCACGAAGTATTCGTTGAAGCAAATATCTACGGCAATCTTTCTCCTATACAAATTCATCCTGGTTGCAGCAACTGATTCAATTGGGTAACCTCGAACGAAGCATTCTATGTATTTGAGCAAAAATACTCCACAGTTTGGCATATGAGAAAAATAGTTGAAAAGTAAATTTGATTAGTATGTTGAATGTACAATTATGTTAAACAGAGAATGAAATGGTATAGTACATAGTGAATAATTGAAATACTTACCCATTATTTATGGAAGGTTGATATGGTATGATCTCTAACCCCATTATTCTGTCTGTATTTTTCTTTAGATAAAGTCTGTAGACTACGAATTTTGGAGTCATTAATAAGTGCATAGTTATATCGATTGCTGCCTTCGAATGTGCTCTAATTTGCTCTGGTGTATGAACATTTTCGCTGCAGTCGTATATGTACACTTTCCATTCGGGAATGTTCACACAATATAGGTACCATGTGTTTCCTGGATACGAACATGGAATTAACAGGCACTTGCATTTTATCCATGGACGACCACTTATTGGCAAATTGCCATTTATGTAGTCTTGTAGAATGGGTAAATTTGCTGTATCTTTTATGGTATTCGTGTCCATAAACTCTATTTGTGCCATCATATAACGAGTACACTCGTTGTCATAGTTGAAATCTAGNATTCTTCTGAAACAGTTGTAGGACTGTTATTTATGCATTAAATTTATGTCCAAATCAATACTCTAATAAAAGAAATAGATGTAAATGACGTGTATTACATATGGAATTAAATTTATGATAGTAAATGAGTTTTACTAACCGCAGTAGTTATGTGTTGGGTTATGTCCATCATAGCTTTTATTATATCTCTTGTGTACATATTTCTAGATCCATCATCCCAAGATGAGCTGGAAAAAAAATTATTATTAAATTTGAGATGAATGAAATGAATAAAAGAATGTGTAAAAGAATAAAGTA
>CAIGRT010180214.1:0-10366 GCA_903798405.1 Fraxinus platypoda
GAAAAATAATAAATATTTTTTGGAATAGTAAAATTAAGTGTTAAATATAAAGAGTTTGTTGAAGTACTCTCTAAATTTATAGATACTCTCCAAATGATAGAATATGCTCTTTAAAAATAGAGAGTCTCTTGGAGATACTCTTAGAGATATATCACTAACTAAAAGTGGTTAATTCGATTATTAACATATAAAAAAGTAACTGAATGATGTTGGATTCAATAAATAATAAGTGAAATCAAATATCCTAATTACTTATTCTCATAGTTTTTTACAAAGTCTTCAAGTGTCGATTTATTTAGTTAATTTTTTTTATAAATTTAATCTTAACAAACATTCTTGATTAGGTACTGGTTCTAATACCAGTTATTGTAATGTGAAACAATAATCGCCCGAAAAATCAAAATTTCTTTAATTCAATAATTCGAGATCGTTATTAGATGTTCACATGTACGTAACAAAAAAAAATAAAAAAACCTTAGATTGGGAATTTACTTAAAATTGATAATCAATTCATGATCCAAATCTGAATCAAAACTACTAACATTCAATATCACGAAATTTTAACTTTTAATTCAAAAAACTAATTTCTATTTTTCTCTCTCCAAAAAACATTTTTGAACGTTTTCTCTATAGAGATGAACCCCTAACTAAGGACGGTAATTATAGGAGAAAAAAAAAAAAAAAATATATATATATATATATATATATATATATATTGCAATTACAATTGACTCTAAAACTTTCCAAGTAATTGCAATTGAGTCTAAAATTTTCTGAGCTACCATAGGGATCTGTTAAAACATATTATTATCTAAACTCCAATATATTAGATAGTTAATTCTAGACTATCCAATTAATAATCTTTGCTTTTTTTTTTTTTTAAGGGAAAAAGACTGCACTCTCGGATTATATAAAATCCATAGAAGGTGATATATTTGTAATATTTTTCTCTAACCTACCGTATATGTATTTTATCTTCATCAGATTTTCGATAATTAGGTACGTGTACAAATGATCGTTTTGTCCCACTAATTAATCTTATTAACTTCAATTCCATTTTCTTCAACGATCTTGTGAAATAATCTTAGATGTAGCAGTTTAACTGTCTCTAAACACTAAGATCGAATTTATAATTGCTTATCTGAAAAAACTTAAGTGGTTACTCTACCCATTTTTTCATGACTATAGTTCTTTCAACTTCATTAAAAAAAAAAAATTATATATATATTGTTCATAAGAACCGTACATGGCACTATTCATGATGACATATCTTTCATTTAAATCACTATTCAAATACCATTCACATGAACTAACCGATTATATTTTATGAAAATTGTTTATGAAAATTGTTGCATCACTGTTCAAAAAAAAAATTACTATCCACGATGAACAGTTACCGCCCGAGTCACTGTTCACTGTTAAAAAAATAATATCTCTAGTTAAAGGACAATATAAACTTCTGTAAAGTTTATAACATATAATAATATGAAAAATTCTGGGCACGCGTCATTCACTATTCGACCACTCTTCGATTGATCCAAGGAATGAAATGAAATGTTATTCTTTAAGTATGATTATGAGTTATCTTGCTTCATTTAATGAAATGTTATAAGCATGTTTACCTCGTAAAATTTATTAGTTAAACTTTTTCACATTTTTATTGTTCATACTAACATGGAATTAAATAGATTGTCACTAAAAGATTAAGTATAATTGAACTTATATGTGTCAAACCTAATTAAAGCTTTACAAATGCACGAATAGATTGTACATGTACGAATTTCGAGGACGAAATTCATTTTAAGGAGAAAAGATCGTAACACTCTGAAATTTTATAGAATAGAATTATTTGTTTCAGATGCTGGTTTTTTTTTTTTTGGGGGCGGGGGTGGGGGAGGGGAGAAGTTGATGGACTAAAGTAAAATAAGTATGGCTTCGTACCGAATGACGTACTGCGAACTCGAGAAAAAATCAATTCACATAAGTTGGGCCCAAGATATTGAAGTACAAAGAAGTTATCTTTAATTGTTAATTAATTAAAATTGGTTTATGAGTTTGGTATTATGACAGCCATGATTTCAGATATATGGTAATCCTATTTTGAAAATTGTAAATTGTTAATTATGATCTTATTTTGATTTTAATAAATGGTAATCATATATTTGATATATTCCAAACTTCACTTACTGTTATCCAATTAAATTAGACACCTTGAATTTTATGCCTTTCTCGTCAACCTTCGACATGTAATGTTTTACTATAAAACCATTAGTGGAGTACTATCCAAATTCTACTTTTTTGAAACCATATTTTAATTAAAATTAGTTAATGAATTATCTTGGTTGGTAGCCTACATGTGTATTTAGATTAAATAGAAAAATAACTTTTTATTTGATTAGGATATGCAATTCAATTAAAACTGCACTTAACCTTATTTAGTTAAATTGAATTAGAAATCTCAAGCCTGCACCATAATACCTCATGAAGTTAAGAGAAATTCACCATAGAAAAGAAAGAGAGCCACGATTAGAGAGAAAAAAAAGTCAGATTAATTACAATAAAATATATATACACATACACGGCAGAAACAATTTTTTCACGTCAGTAGCCGAGAAAGGAAAATATTGGAAATTGCATTCATACTTTATTTCAATAATTCGTTTGATCTATCGAGGAAAATACAAAATTTGCAAGCGGTTTATTTTCCTATACTTTTATGTATTCAATAATAAATGGACCTTGGGGTTTGACATAGCGAAATGTAAACTATTTTGGATTATTTATAACGAGATATGAAATTCTTCAAGAATTCGAAATGGCTACATGATAAATATCTCGTTTAATCACTGATATACTCCAAATGAAACATGGTATGAAGTATCTATTTTTAATGTTTTATATTATGTATGAAAACTGCACGTATATTACTGATTACTTTTAAATACACTCTTATAATAATTTATAGGTTAGTTCGGATTGATTGGAAGCAGGATGGTGATGCAAGCTGCCAGAGGATTGAAAAATTGGACGACAATGAGTTCAAAAAAAAAAAACTATTTTAATCAAGGAAGCCCAAGGCCCCAAGGTCAAATCGATGATTTTTTAATAATTGCATGGGATGCGAATCGAACCCGCGACCTCTTACACAAATTCTGCACTTTTTCATTAATTGGGCGTTTATCTAACTTAGTTATTTCTTTCAAATAATATTTTTATTATTTAAATATCTAACAATACCCCACATGAAAGAAATAAGATAAATATATATATTATTCTAGAGTATGGTAAAAACTATGCAAGTTTAGGTGTCTATCGACATGAACCTTGTCTTTATAAATTTTATCGAATTTGCTAACTGTAAAATGAACTATGTCTTGAACTCTACAATTATGGCTTTAAACTGAGACAATATAACACACACATAACTTCTAAAACAATCTTCGAGTTCTCGTGATTGTGTTCATTTCGACCGTGAACTTTTCCAGTTTCTTTAAGTGCTCTAGAGAATTAGCCTCAATTCTCCTAGGAAGCGGCCCCACTTCCACACTCAAATAGGTGCTTCTACCAAGGGTGCATTGTATCTAGACACCCCACTGAATAAGCCTCAATTCTCATAGGAAGCGGTTCCACTTCTACACTCAAATAGGCGTTTCTATCAAGTGCACTGTATCTAAACACCCCCATTGAATATTAGTTATAGTAAACAATAAGAGCATTAGCTCATCCTCTAATCAATATAGCTGGTATTACACATCGTGGGGAGGGGTTTGTAATAAATCCAATGTAGTACTCACACAGATCACTTCAATAATTTTGTTATCCCATTAAACCTTGTCTGTGGGATCTCCAATCGAATTGTTGGATTTCCATTATAAGTTATCTAGATTGTCATAGACTTTAACCCCATCCACCTCAATGTTTTCTGAACTAGCTCTTTAGCTAATCCATTGGCTAATAGGTTATCACTTGATTTTACACAGTCAATAATTATAATCCCATCCTTAAATAGTTGATAAATAGTATTGTGCCTCTTATGAATATGTCTAGACTTTCCATTGTAGGATAAATTTTGAACTTCCAAATAGTTGTTTGACTGTCACAAAGGACAGAAATAGCTGAAAGTGGTTTAGACCACAAAGGAACCTTCATAAGAAAATTCCTTAACCATTCAACCTCCTCACATGTCTTATCTAAAGCTATGAACTCAAATTTCATAGTTGATCTTGTAACGCGGGTTTGCTTAGTGGATTTCCAAGTTATAGTACCACATGCTAAAGTAAATACATATCCACTTGTAGATTTACTTTCGTTTGTATTGGAAATCCAATTAGCAACACAATATTCCTCAAGTACACTAGAAAATTTGGTATAATGTATTCTCCAGTCTAGAGTATATCTCAAGTACCTCAAATTCCAATGTTTACTATTAGGATTACTAGTATACATGCTAAGTCTACCGACTGCATATGCTATATCAGGCCTTGTTCAGTTCATGGGATACATGAGAATACCAATCACTCAGACATATTCTAAAGCAAAAACATTAGGACCTAAATGTTCTCTCAACTGACAACTTGCATCGTAAGGTGTTTTAGAATGAATACAATTGTATATGTTAGACTTCTTAAACACTTTTTCTACATAGTGTGATTGGGTTAAACTAATTCCTTCGGAATGTTTTACTATTTTAATTCGTAGAATAATATCAGCAATACCCAAATCTTTCATTTCGAAGTACTTTTTTAAAAACTATTTAATCTTATTAACCATATCTAAAATAGTTCCTATGATCAACAAATCATCAACATATAAGCAAATTATCACACCACAATTATATTCAAATTTGCTATATATGCATTTATCTACTTCATTCATCACATAACCACTAGACATCAAAACTGTATTAAAATTTTCATGTCAATTCTTAGAAGCTTGTTTAAGGGCATAAAGAGATTTTTTAAGTCTACATACTTTATCATCAAGGCCTTCCACAGCAAATCTTTCAGGTTGATCCATATAAATCTCATCTTCTAAGTCTCCATTTAAAAATACAGTTTGACATCCATTTGATGTATAATAAATCATACAATGAAGCAATCATAATTAACATCCTAATAGAGATAATCCTATTAACAAGTGAATAAGTATCAAAGAAGTCAACTCCTTTTTATCTATAGCCTTTAGCTACAAGTCTTCCTTTACACTTATCTACCGAACCATCAAGTTTAAGGTTTTTTTCTTAAACAACCATCTACACCAATTGGTCTTACATCCTTGAGGTAAATCTGCTAACTTCCAAGTGTTACTAGACATAATGGAATCGTATTCACTATTTATAGTTTCCTTCCAAAATATAGAATCTGGTGAAGACATAACTCCACCAAAAGTACTGGGATCATTCTCTACTAAGTAGATTAGAAAGTCAGGACTGAATTAAGCAGTGGTCCTAGGTCTTTTGCTTCTCCTAATTTCAGTTCCTTCTAATTCATTAGCCTCATCTCTAACTCTAGGTGGATCATTAACAGAGGTACTTGGTCTTTCAAATTTTTCTTTAAAGGGAAATCTGTTTCAAAGAATTCAGTATCTCTAGTTTCGAAAATTGTGTTCTTTTCAATCAAATTATTTTTGGGGTCAACGACTAAAAATCTATTGGCATTACTGTGAAAAACATCGCCTATAATAACAATCAACAGTTTTTAGACCAAGTTGAGTTCTCTTAGGTGTTGGAATAGAAGCTTTACCTAAACACCTCCCAAACTTTAAGATATTTATATGAAGGTGTTCTATCCTTCCATATTTCATAAGGAGACTTGTTACTTTTTTTGCTGGGAATTCTATTAAGAATATTACAAGTAGTAAGAAGAGCTTCCCCCCACATGTTAAAGGTAATCCGAAAGAGTTTAGCAAAGAAATGACCATATCCTTAATAATTCTATTTTGCCTTTCAATTACACCATTTGATTGGGGAGAATAAGGTTGAGTGGTCTCATGAATAATACCATTATCAACACAAAATTTATCAAAATCAACAGTATATTCTCTTCCCATATCAAATCTTAAAATTTTAATAGTTTTGCCTAGCTAATTTTCTACTTCAATTTTGTATAAAATAAATTTTGAATAACTTTCATCATTGCTCTTAAGAAGATAAATGTAACAATATCGAGAATAATCGTCAATGAAAGTTTTAAAAAAAAATTATTTCCACCATGAGTAACATATCCTTTTAAATCACATAAATCAGAATGTATTAAACTTAAAACTGATATGTTCTACTAACTTTAGGAAATGGTTTTCTAGCATANTTAAAACTGATATGTTCTACTAACTTTAGGAAATGGTTTTCTAGCATACTTAGATTCAATACAAGTTTCACATTTCGTATTGGAAAAAATTTCAGTCTTAGAAATGTTTTCAAAACTCATTAATGTTTTAATAGAAGACATATTAACATGTCTAATTCTAGCATACCACAAATCATTAGAATCTAGCAAGTAAACACAAGAAGTAAATACTTTATTATTAATCATAAAAACATTGAGTTGAAACAGATTTTGAATACCCTCCCAACAAAAGAACCACGCTTAAATAGTACAACTATATCACTCTCAAATACAATCTTCAACTCCTTTTCAACTAAGATAAAGCCGGACGATAGATGTTTTCTAATTTCAAGTGCATAAAAGACATCCTTCAAACTGAGGACATTTCCAAAAGTAAACGTAAGTGTCACAAATCATTTCCCTTCGATATTCGAGGAAGAAGCATTCTCCACGAACAAATATTTTCCATCACTAACAAAAATAAATGAACAAAATGAACCTCTTGTGCAGCAAATGTGCTTAGTAGCTCCAAAATCTACACACCGGTCTGTCATGTTGCTTATTAGATTAACTTCTATCACCATTACAAAGAAATTGTCATCCTCCACTACGTGTCTAGTTCTTCAGCACTTTCATTTCCTATTTTTGTAGTCCTTTGCAAAGTGATCTGATTTACCACAAATAAACCAGTCACCAACAATTTTATTTTTAAATTGGGGTTTAAACCATTGTTCTTCCCTATAAATTGATTTCCCTTGATTCTATCTTTAAAGTTTTGACCCTTGGTAAAATTTCCAACAAATTTCTTACTAGTGGAACTTCCTTCAATAAGATTAGCCTTAATATCCAAATCTGGTCTCTCCCTACTTTCTACCATTCTATTGTATTCTTCAATTCTGATCCTAATAATCAGATCCTCTAAAAATATTTTTTTCTCTTATGCTTCAAACTGTTTTTATATTCTTTTCAAGAATGTGGTAATTTTTCAATAATAGCAGACATTTGAAAACCCTCATAAAATTTATATCCCTCAACACTGATTTCATGAATTATAATCTGCAATTCTTCAACTTGACTAACCACCGTTCTAATGTCATCTATTTTAAAATTTAAAAATTTTTCCATAACAAATTTCTTAGTTCCAGCATCTTCAGTAACATATTTATTTTCTAAAGAATTCCATAATTTTTTAGCAGATTTACACGACCAGTAAACATCATATAAATCTAACGTCAAGCAATTCAAAATATGTTGCCAACTAGCTAAATCTTCTATTTTCTTATAAGTGGGTTTATCAGCAATTGTAGCAACGGGTTTATCAGATTCAAAAGCATCAACAACTTTAAGAGTTGTCAAATTCGTAACTTCATTTGCCATCTCTTAAAAAATTTTCCATCAAACAATTTAGGTTTTTCAGAATATTTAGAACATGTGTATCCATTGCAGACATGACAAAAAATTATAATAATTTCACTTTAGATTGCTGTAAAATATTTAGTTATAGTAAATTTTCAGAAGAATAAAAATGCAGAAAGGAAAACTTATCGACTGATCGAGTCTCGTGACATAACGATGTCCTATAGTTAAATTGTCCACCATTAACTTGTGTGATCTCTTTGGACAATCACTTTCAGGATACAACGATCAAATCACTTGTACAGTAATAACAAAAAGATTTTTAGAACTCTCAAGTGTACCCCATAAAAATTAAATAAATAATTTCAAGTATGAAGAATCACTGTATATTAAATGATATTTGGTTTTTTGATAATTATTTTCAAATTGTAGACATGTGTTTATGTATTGACAACAGTGATAACTGCCTCCATTATGACTTCAATTTTTATGGATACATGACTCAATTTTTATGGGTTGTTAGTAACAGCCCAACAGTCATATTACTGGCTAGTTTGACTCAATTAAAGACTTTTCAATAATCGCTTGGAATGTTAATCAAACCCGTGACCTCTCATACAAATTCCACACTTTTCAGTGGGGCACTTCATTAAACTTAATTATTTTTGTCAAATAATACATTTATTATGTAAATATAAGGGGTTTATTGAAGCGGAGCTGTCATATGGGCTGACAATTGATTGCCAAAGGATTTTTTTTTTTTCATATATACAATGAAACAGAGTCGAAAAACACAGGTGTGATGGTATTAAAATAACGGTTACCGGTGACCTGATTGGGATGGCCTCCTTCAAATAAGCTTCAATGGTGGCCTAAAACTGGTTTTGGTCCATAGAAACACAGCCTCGCGGTGAACCGCGAGGCACCGGCTTCTGGTGTGTTTTAAATTACTCATTTTAGCCTCGAATTGAGAGAGCCCAGTTACCATTTTTTGCTTCTGGAAGCAAATGTGAGATGAAATTCACAGAAAATTTGTAATAAGAAAAATGTGGATGCAAGAATTTGAAGTGGGCAGACAGGTTTCTGTCTCAATTAGAAGAGTCGAAAAATACCAATGGAATTGGAAATCTGGGAATCTAGCTAGTGCTCTTGATCTATTTGGTGGTGGTGGTGGTTAAAGGGATTTATTATTATTATTATTATTATTATTATTTAGTCTGGTTTGATCTGGGTTTGTATTCTTTTCTTTTATTTATTTATTTTATTGTTGTTTAAAATATAATTCAAAATTAGGTTTTGCGATTTTCTCTTTTATTTTTGTGATGAGTTTTGGCGACAGCGGTGGTGACGAAGTCGGCAGTGGCGGTTGCAGGAACAGGAACAGGAACAGGGTAGTGGAAGTGGAAAGAAATTTTTTTTTTCTTTAATTTTTTTTATAATTTATTTGAGACTTGTTAGTTGTTTGTAGTTTTTAAAAAATTTGGAATTGCAATTTCAATTAGTTTTTTTTTTTACTTTTTTTTTTTCTTCTTTTGTTTTTGTTTTATTTAAATAGGGGTATTTCTTCATTTCACATCTTTTTATTAAGAAAGTGGATGGCAAGGATAAAACAAACTTTCAAGTTTCCAATAGGGATTTTTTTTCGCTAATTCCAATAGGTGAAGGGCTTTGTATACCATGTCTAATAGGTATGAGAGTTTTGCGTCAATCAACCTTGTTATAAAGTTAGATGCATGATTCTTCCTTTTTTTAATATAATAATAATAATAATAATAATAATAATAATAATAAAATTGCATTCTTTTTATATATAACTCTTAGGTAAAATAAATCCTCATTCAATCCCTTTTTTCAATGTTTTGAAAATCGATCTGAACATCGACCCGAAAAAGGTGAAGGGTGAATGGTCAAAGGTTCAACCGGATCGACCCGAGATCAAATCCAATGCAATAAAAAAATAAATACACACAAACAATAAAATAATATGAAATCAACCATTCTTTTAATTTTCATATTAATAATTCAAAGTAAATCGATGTTTGTTAATGAGATTCATTATCATTAGCAATTTAAGTTAAATTTGAAAATTAAATAAATGAAAAGATGGAAGTAGATATTACAATTTAGTTAGTTGAGATTTAAAATAATATATTTGGTTTGGGAAATGGTTTTGATGGTCATTTTAACCTTTTTTTGCTATATCACTATTCCACATTAAAAGTTTATAAAATCATTTGAGAGAAATGCATCTATAAAAAGAATATGCCATCCAAAATTTGTTTATGGGCCTTTGGTAATTATATAGTGTATGAGGCTCATTAATAAAAAAAAGTTAACATTTTTAAATCTCTACAGTATATAAAAGAGGAGAGTTGTGTTCCTATTCATATCGCGTCACCACCGGGTCATGTTGATGTCACACTCCACTGACCATTTTCCACCATTTTTTTACTGCACTTTCTCCATTATTCACGTTAACTCCCATCCCCTTTCCTCCATTATTCGCGCTAATCTATACATACTCTCTTCTCTTCACCATTTCTCGTCGCGTAAGAGGGAGAGCTAAAACGCGAGGTCTAAAAAATTGGTTGACTGACTTTGCCTCTCGATTTGCTTGTGAAGTATGTTCAGAATCTTTTGTCTCATTTTTTTTTTTTTTATCTTGACGAATTTTGTGATTTACTATA
>CAIGRT010180215.1:0-10121 GCA_903798405.1 Fraxinus platypoda
ATAACATTTCCTTACTTTTTAACCACATATTTCTCATCATATCACAATTTAAAATACATTCTTTTCTCAATAATATCCATCAAACATGCCCTAATTTTTTCCATTAAAGCTTAAGAAGTTTACAATATTTATTAAATGGGTTAATTTCACAAACGGCCACTGAACTTACAGAAAAATCACAAAACGGTCACTGAAGTTTCAAACTTGCACAAACGGTCACTGAACTTTACATACGCTTTCACAAACGGTCACTGAAGGACCGTTATGATTTTAATTCAAATTTAAAGGACAAAAACACGTGAATATATAACCTGGAGGACCTCAAGTGAAAATTTCATCTACAAACCCCCAAAACCCAAATTTTCACTTAAAACCCCCCAAATTCTCTCAAACGCAGAAACAGGCTGCATACACTCCAATTGGCTGATTCGAGGGAAATTGATGATGGCCCATATGTTCTTCTTGTTCGCCTTGATGAGTAGAAGCTAATGGTGGTGTTTCGTGACAGTGGCTCGTAGTGTCGGCGTCGGAAAATGGGTTTGAAGACAGCGACTTTGCTGTTCGGGACGTTTCAAAATTCTGCTCCAGATCTTGATTTTCAGCTAGTTTTGATGTTATGAACACACCTATAGGGGCGAAATGGGGTGCTTGATCGACCTGAAGGACGGGTATGCCATGGGTGTCGCCGAAAATTCCAAAATCCTGCCATTTCATTATGTGTGGGCATCCCACTTTAGCACGATTTTCCTGCCAATTCTGACTAGATTACGGCCAATGGTCGGGTGGGTTGTGAAGAGGGCATTGATGGCTTCAAGACGATATATTTTTCCGGTGGCCAAGATGGCCGAAGGTTGGAGTTACGATGGTCCAAAGGTGGCGGCCGAAAATTCAAAAATTCGGCCATTTCGTTGTGTGTGAGCAGCCCAATTTAGAGCCATTTTTCTGGCCAATTTCGATGGGATTACGACTAGTGGTTGGGTGGCTTGTGAAAAGGGAATTGAGGGCTTCGAGATGATATGTTGGTACGGTGGCCAAGGTGGTCGGAGGTTGGAGTTATTGTGGTCCAAAAGTGGCGGCTCCAAATTCTCCAAAATTCAGCCGTTTCATTGTGCGTGGGCAGCCCACTTTGACTCGATTTTCTGGCCAATTCCGACGGGATTATGACCAATGGTTGGGTGGGTTGTGAAGAGGACATTGAGGGCTTTGTGATGGTAAGTTGGTTCGGTGGCCAAGGTGGCCGGTGGTTGGAGTTATGGTGGTCCAAAAGTGGCGGCCGGAAATTCTCTAAAATCACCCAAGTGTTGAGAGAATTTGGAGGAAATGATTTTTTGCACTTGAGGTCCTCAGGGTTTTATGTTCAAATATTTTGGCCCTTCAGTTTTAATTAAAGGCACAACGGTCCTTCAGTGATCGTTTTTGAAAGAAATGTAAAGTTCAGTGACCGTTTGTGCAAGTTTGAAACTTCAGTGACCGTTTTGTGATTTTTCTAATAATAAAAACTTTTTTTTATAATAACCTCTTTGCTAGTGGATCATATTTTCGTATTTGTCTCTCATTCTTCTTAATTTAATACGAGATTGTTAACCAAACGGACTTTTTTTAAACAAAAAACTGTCTATTAAAATGAAAATAAATTTAAATATTTTAAGAATTATTTTTAAGAAAGTTTCAACTACAAATGTGAGCAGAGATCCCATCCCCAATCCTTGAACGTGGGCTCATGTTGTTTGGTTTGACTTTGCTGCTGCCTAACGTTTATTTCGTGAATAATAATTATAATAATTAGTAAGTTATGAAGTATCAAAATTAAATAATAATGTCAGTGTCACATCCATGTTCCAACCACCTTCACCTAATCTCTTTATTTCTTATTATTGACGAAAACATCAATTTCTTATTGCTGCGCCACAATCAGAAAACCTGATAACTTCAATTCATGAACTACGTATAAGTTGCTCGATCTCCATCCCCGTTCCTCAATTAGCCATTCCGCTACAGAGACACTTGGGACAGTTACTTCAGCTTATGATGGCAGCAAGAGGATTATAGACTACGTATATAACATGTTTGGACCTTATGGCGACATGGTAAACATGAGAATTACCGAGGAACATGGACGACAGATTGTGATAGAATGCGTCGACTGGTAATTTTGAGCCATATAATGTGGAGATCATATATCCCATGCGCCGTATGATTACCAAATCAATAATTTGACAACATGAGATCGCATGCTTGCTTGAAAAAAAAATTGCTAAACTTTTATATACTTTTCAACTAGTCAACTTTAATTTTAATCATATTTTCACGTGATCCACAATTTTTATCGACTTTTTAACTACAAATCTCACCAACTTTTGAANAATTTGACAACATGAGATCGCATGCTTGCTTGAAAAAAAAATTGCTAAACTTTTATATACTTTTCAACTAGTCAACTTTAATTTTAATCATATTTTCACGTGATCCACAATTTTTATCGACTTTTTAACTACAAATCTCACCAACTTTTGAATTGTAACATCTTTGATTGTGAGGATTAGTCATTACTACATAATGTTAGAAATGAAAAATAAAACTAGAATTTTGTTAAAGAGTTTTTGGACACACTTCCTGTAAAAATATTAATTGAATATGATTATCAAATAACTTGAAATAATCAAATAAAGATTCATAGTGGTGAGTAGATCAATATCGAGCCATTATACTTTAATTTACAAGCAATCAGGTCACTCGTTTGTAAGGATGTTTACACGTCTGTCGAAACTAAAGAAGTGTCAATATGTCAGCCAATTTGCCACGCAGCTCACCTTAAATTGCACTAGAGGTCACTTAATCTTTCGATATATTCACAACTATGTCACTGAAATTTTATAATACTTGCAACTAGGTGTTGAACTTCAATTTTGTACAATCACGTCGATGTACTTTTTACGAGTAATCACGTCAATCCGTTTGGTGGTAAGGGTTTTTTTCACATCTATAATTGTAGTTGGGGTGAAAGTTCGATCAATCATAATGACAATGAGAAAGATTGATCCTTAGAACATAAAAAACAAACGGTAAAATCCAGGCCACCTATTTATTGATGCAAGAAATTCGAGGTATTTGACGTTCCTATTCATATATCTTTTTGTGTTTTTTGCTCTCTTCTAAATTACATTGTAATGTGAGATTTATTGTTGAAAGTAACAACCTTCAAACAAAATTAATAAGGAATAATGCTATTTAGTATTACTGTTGTTTAACAGCGATTTAGGTGACGACACTAATGACATTAAATTTAAAAATTCTGTTAAATGAATCTTATCATTTCAGTTCTAATTGAACATATCACATATTGTCACATAAAATGGTATCTTATCACCACAGGTACTAGATAGCATTATTCATTAATAAGTTCACGAGGTGAAAATGATCATCGAAAAAGATGCAATCATATGTACTTATGGTATTCCTTTATGCTGTTTTTTTTAACTAAATCAATTCAATCGCTAAATCAACCATTCTTAACTAAACTAACTAGAGTGGACTCATTGACGAAACTCAAATAGAGTGACTTGATTGATTTCACCATATTGAAATTAGACCTAGATGCAAGTATAGTGAAAGTTAAATGCCCTCCAATGCACTTTTGGATAAGATGAGATGGAAAATGGACATACATGTTGACACGTCATTAGTTTTGAGGGACATGTAAGCATGCTTATTGACGGAACCCAAATATTTTTTATTTTTTTAAAAGGGAAATAATTTAAGATTATTGTTAAGTTGCAGCCACGTTATTTTGCCATATGGAGAAGAATTTTTCTTTATTACGAGAAAATGACTTTTTATACATTCTTTTTCTCTTTCTGGAATTCATGATTACAGCCTGTTACAGTGTGGTGAGACTTTCTTCATATTTTTCTTCTTCGCCCATTTACGCAGTCAGACTGTACTGGCTTCAAAATTGAATGTTTAGGGCCTTTTGAGTTTTACAGTAAAATTGTGAATCTTCATTCTGCTAATATCAATATACGATTTTTGAGTGTGCTCAATTTGGGATTTTCTCATCACTTTTATTAATAAGAAATCTTGAATTTGGTCAGGTTCTTGTTAACTTGGCTTCCATTTCGTTAAACTGAAAGTTGGAAGTTTTTCGCTGTTTCTTGATGTGTGCAGAATTTGGGTTTTCAGAAAGAGATTTGGTCTTTGGATACGAATTTTTTTATTAATTTCTGTGAATGGATGAAGTTTATTGATTGTTTGATTCGTGAAGATTGGAAACTTTAGAAATTTTATTGGGTGAAATTTGGCTATTGGAATGATTTGAGTTTGAAATACAGAATTTCTTGATTAGGGAATTGTTAGAACTTGGTAGATGGCTTCTACATCACCATCTCCAAATTCTCCTTCTCGCCCCTCCAATTCTTCAGCTCCTCCTCCACCAATTCCTCCTGCCCCACTTCAATCACCCTCACCAGATTCACCGCCGCCGCCGCCGCCTACTTCACCACCCCCATTGCCCCCACCATCTCCCACTGTGAATTCACCACCGCCAACTCCTTCTGCTACCCCTCCTCCAGCAGCCAATTCGCCACCACCTCCAATTTTGTCTCCTCCCCCACCATCAGAAGCTTCCCCTCCCAAAGCTTCACCACCACCACCTCCTGCTATTCCACTCTCTCCTCCCCCACCATCAGAAGCTTCCCCTCCCAAAGCATCACCACCTCCTACTCCAGCTATTCCATCCTCACCTCCCCCACCAGAAAGAGCTGCATCGCCACCTACAGCTAATCCACCACCCCCATCAGTTGTAAATCCACCAGAAAGTACTCCTCCACCTCCTGCATTGTCACCCCCTCCTGCTGGTTCCCCACCTTTAACTACTGCTCCTCCCCTGGCTTCCATTTCATCTCCTCCTCCTGTCCCATCATCATCTTTGCCACCTTCTATATCTCCTCCTGCTCCCACGAGGAATGGATCTTCAAATGGACGTGCCCCGTCTTCACCATTCCCTTCCTCCCCTACAGAGAAACCCACTGCAAGATCAATTCATCCTAATCCTAATATAACTGCAAATGTACAATCAAATAATTCAGGGGGTTTTAGAGGAGGAGGTGTAGCAGCTGTTGGCATTGTTGTGGCGTTTTTGGCACTAAGTCTTGTAGTGCTGGCAGTGTGGTATACACATAAAAGAAAGAGAAGGAACGACACATTTAATCAGGGAGCCATGCCCTCTCCTTTTGCGTCCTCACAAAATTCAGGTATTTTTTGACCACATTTCCAAGAATCGTCATACAATACTTATCTTCCGTCTTGGATAATGTATTCATTTGTGCATTTAGACGATGTTGATTAGCCCTTCAAATAGCTTTCTTATTTAGCCAGCACACGTTATAACGGCATTTTCCTATGTGGATCATGTCGCGTATATACACTGTCTCTCGATAATAACTTGCTGGAAGAAAAAATAATTATAGCTTATGCACTGATAAATACAGTCATCGGAAGAAATTGGTGACCTTAGACATTTTCAAATGAATTTGCTCGCGTGATACATTTTGCAACATATTGTATGATGAAAGATACATTTTTCAGTTCATCATCTTAACCATAACTTAGCTTCACACCCCTTAGCTTATTTAACTTGTCTTTTTAAACTGCTTTTCATTTGGTTATAAAAAGGGAAGCCCAATTTGCCAAGATGATGAACCCCTAACTTTACAGGGCTAATGTTAGGGTGGTCTATTCGTCCTTTTGGAATTATGAAACAAGCTTAACTGTTGCAGAACTCAACTATCGACCTTTTTAACTTTTATGTTGCATTTTTAGTTCTTGAAAGTAACTTAATAATATTGACAAGCTTTTGTCCATCTTATAAACAGTTAGTGAACATTGTCATCAGTGATGATAAACCATTTATCATTCTATTATTTCCAGCTTCTTCATTCCTAAGGACACAGAATTCAGCTCAACTAGCCGGAAGTGCTTCTGCAAACAATGTCATTTACTCTCCAGAGCATGGTGGCATAGGCAATTCAAGGTCATGGTTCACGTATGAAGAACTATCCCAGGCAACAAATGGGTTTTCAGCAATTCTGGGTGCAGGTGGCTTTGGTTGTGTTTATAAAGGAGTTCTATCAGATGGACGAGAAATTGCTGTTAAACAGCTAAAGGCTGGTAGTGGACAAGGGGAGCGTGAATTTAGAGCAGAAGTTGAGATCATCAGCCGGATTCACCATCGGCATTTGGTTTCACTTGTGGGTTACTGTATATCTGAGCATCAAAGGTTGCTTGTCTATGATTATGTGCCAAACAACACCCTTGATTACCATCTTCATGGTAAGAACTCAATAAATAAATAAGAATTCTTAAATTTTGTGAATTTGAGCCCGAGGTCCATACTCTGTTGCAGTCCTGCTAACACTGCTAATTTTTGGGGATAGGGTACACCTCTTCTCTGCACATGGATCATTTAAATCAAGAAATATTGCAAATGTTAAGGCTTAGTTTGTCGTGCTTTGTACACCCCTATTGAGTTGTGATATGAGCACCCAACAACAGTGATACGTTCACATAAACAACCCCTTTATTATATTGGGTTCTCTTCTTGGAAACATATTCAAAAGATGCAGCACTCTTTGACATTCAACTAAGTTCCATTTAAAATTTATGTGATACCTGTCGGACTAAGTTCCTGAATTATCTGACATTTTCAGGTGAAGGAAGGCCGGTGATGGATTGGGCAACCAGAGTTAAAGTTGCAGCTGGTGCAGCTCGTGGAATAGCTTATCTTCATGAAGCCTGTAATTTCTATTCTCTACTTTTAAAGTTTTTGTTTTCGTCTCAAATATACATCTTACATTATCTGCAATATCTTATATGTTGGGGACCTTGTTAGCTGTCCCAAACAGGATCACAATGCTTTGACACTTATTTTCAAAACTCTCCTTGCCGTAAAAGGCACAGATTTATATTTTTAATTGTTGTAGAAGTGCCAAATTTACTAATTAATTTAGTCTGTAGAAACTCTATATGAGTGACAAGATTTTAAATAACTAAGGTCTAGCAATGTACTTTTTGACTGATCCAGAAAAGAGTTTACAGTGATAAAAAATATTTTATTATTCTTGTAATATAATTTCTGCTGATTTTTTTTTTCTTTTTTTTCCACATTCTGGTAATTATTTATTTATTTATTTTTTTTTTTTTCTTTTGTGATCAGGTCATCCCCGTATTATCCACAGGGATATTAAGTCGTCAAACATTCTGTTGGATAACAACTTCGAAGCACAGGTATGCCGAGGGGGTACCTTATATATTAAGTGTAAATAATTATTCATTCCGCATTAGTTACATTTTAACTGTGCTGCTTATCAACAGGTTGCAGATTTCGGGCTTGCAAAGATAGCAAAGGAATTGGAGTTAGAAACTCATGTATCAACTCGTGTTATGGGAACTTTTGGGTGGGTTACTTTTGTGCTTATTTTGTTACAGTTGGAAAAATTTAGCCATAGGTTTTTGGGCATTCGGCATGAGTTACTTATTTGGATGCAATTCCTATCTTATGGTCAAGATAAGTAATGTGTTTTGCTTAAAGAGAAAAGTAAAATAGCCAAACATTTTTGGAAACAAAAACGTTACTTTTATGCTTAGGCAAACGTGCTTTCACTTGTGATCGTTGATGGATTTTATTGTGCAAAAGGCATGATGTTGATGATAAGCAATAGGAACTTCTATTGTGCATCCATTTGCCATGTGCTTATTCCAATCTATCTGGATTATTTACAGATACTTGGCTCCAGAGTATGCATCAACTGGTAAACTGACTGAAAAGTCTGACATTTTTTCATTTGGCGTTGTGCTTTTGGAGATCATTACTGGTCGTAAGCCTGTTGACACATCCCAACCATTAGGGGATGAAAGCCTGGTGGAATGGGTAAGTTCCTCGAACGGAATGAACCTTGTTATGCATTATTGTTTGGCTATATTTTCTTTTAACCTCAAGTTATCAAGATTACTACCATCAAGTTTCAAACTTCGAGACCTAGACCCTTGCTTTTTTTATTATTGACCTCTTGTTATTCTGTGTAGTATAAAATCCTAAAAATGAAATCCTCAATTGAGCGTGCTGTATTTGCATGTGTAACCTTAAAGCATGATACATCTATTGGCTAATTAATTCCATCCCTACTTTCTTAATACGGTTGTAAAAGTAGGGCTACTTTCTAAGGTTCTATGTGCTCCTCCCAAGTTCGGCAATGTGGGGCTGCAATCTGCATATGTTGTCTTTTAAAATGTAAGTGGTATATTCTAGGACATCTGATAAAAAGTAAAATAAGAAAAAGGACCTATAGCCCTGCAGATTTGTTCCACAAGGTGCAAATTTGTTGCAATATAGATTTAACCAGAAATGATAATCTAATATATTTGAGAATATTTTTATATAATCTCTAGAAATTTTCGCAAATTAAATTGGAAAAATTGGACTTAAAAGTCATTTATGTCCTCTCATTGCATGTTGTGCATTTGACTTTAAAGAGATCATTGTTATCTTCTTTATTAACTTCTTTGATATGATTTTGTGTCCAAAAAAAACAAAAAAACAAAAACTAGCAGCTCTGTCAATATGCCTTTTTAGTAGTGGTTGGCATTTGTTTCCATTTTGCTGCACTGATGACATGCCCAATAGATTGTTTCATTTATCATCTTCTTTGCTTCTATTTCTACCCATCCACTAGAATGGTGCCATGCCTAGAGTTGATCGGGGGAACAAATTTTTAACAGTAGGGTTGAAATTTTTATGAGTAAAGAAACTTTGTGAAATGGTAGCTGAAGAGAGACTAGAAGACCAAATTTAGTGATGCTAATGCGTGTTCTTCTTTTTTAATCAAACCACAACATGGGTGGAGTATTTATTTTTAATGAAACAAAATACAAATATAGGAAAGGACGTTCAACCAGATCTTCGGCCAGTGAAAGTACAAAGCATAACCAGTCCATAAGACTGTTAACTTAAAGATAAAGTGGCCCAAATCATATCTCGTGCCCTCGTCGTGCTACCCAATTTTCATACGTCGACTTAGGTATTTTATTTGCTCTTCATAACTGTTGTTAATGTCTTACATTGGATTGAGTATGCCAGTGTAGGTTGAAAACCTCCAAGGGGATGTCAAATGAATCCCTCTGTAAGGCATAACTCCCTAGTAGTAAGGATACAGCCACCTGCCCTACCTGGAAAGGGCCCCTTAGCCATATTGACGGAGGATCACGATCTTAGTTATTCATGCAAAATCGTAAAACTCCATGTTGCTCACATCCTCATGACTATGATGTTTTACTGCATTTTCATTCCCCTTCATGTTCCTCGGCTCATAACTACAGTATCAAGTGGCTGGGTACCTTCATTTAACTTTACTCGCTTGAGTAGCCTCCATAACCAAATTCACCGAATTAGTTTCTTGATCACTTTTATCACCCCCGGAAAGATGAGTTACCAGAGCTCTTTTAAACTCAGTGAACTAATTCGTCCATAGCATAGGGAAAATTGATATTGCAATGTGCAGCTTAGTGGAAAGGTAAAAACTGAAATTATGATAATGATAGACACAGTGGCGGATCCAGGAACTTTGGTGAGCTAGGGCGGCCGTTGACCACTTAACGGCAATAGCCGCAATAGCAAGATCAATTATTAATATTTAATTAAATAATTTTAAAAAATTCTTCGTAGAGAAAGAATTCCACGAAGTGCTTGTTTCAAGCGTTCCATAATATGTAATTAAGCCACTGCCCGCTTAACTTTGCACCTCATTTCTCCATTTTATCGAGCTAATAATATCCAAGTCATCCAAAATTTTAGGACATGTTCATGTAGGCATTTGAATTGGTTTCAGCGCATCATATCTAAATAACACAATTTTCACAATTCATGAAATAGAATACAAATTTCAAAAACCAACTGAAATTGGTATACTAGCACCTCCAATTTATAAAAACATAAATTCAAAGAAACGGTCATATGAAGTAAATACTAGCAACTCCAAATTTTTAAAAATATTAGCAAGCACTTCCATACTAGATACATATCACATATTCACAAATCGATAAATTTCCCAATTTTCATAAATCATAAACAT
>CAIGRT010180234.1:0-10068 GCA_903798405.1 Fraxinus platypoda
AGCCTATTGGAAATAGAAGAGGTCTAAGTTACAATGATTCTAATCCTCATGTCGCTAGCTCTTCTAAAACCATATTTGTTCCGACCACTATCAAGTCCAAGGGCATATGAAATACTGAAGTCAAGAACAAGGGTATCATAGGATAAGGCCTACTAGACAATATAGGACTACTCAACCCAAAATCTAAAATCTGAAACCTCATAGTTTTGGCCCTGGGTTTATTCTTACTTGTCACTACTAAGGTGAGTTAGGTCATACAATACCTAGGTGTCATAAATTCTTAAGTATGAATAGAAGTCAAGACATCACTAGTCATGTTAGGTTCCTAACTAATCAAGTTAGTCACTTGACAGAGATGACGACATAATTGACTAGGATAACCACTATTTCTAGGAAGTTTTGGGTTAAGAAGAGTGATCTAACTGATTATATTCAACAATTGAGATGTCTTATTGCCCATGTTGATCTTAAAGCTAAAAATGATTCTATGTGGTATCTTGATAGGGATTACTCTAGACATATGTGTGGAAATAAAGTATTGTTTTCTAATTTTTATGATTGGAAAGGTAAAATCGTTACCTTTGGAGATGGTGTTGTTGCGCCTATTCTTGGTTAATGGCACTAGTCCTATATTTTGTCTTTGTGGACCAAGGAGAAAAGGGGCTCGACATGTACATGAGATAAGCAAGGAGATCAGCCTATTTCAAATATACAACATGGATTCGGGCAATGCTAACTCTCATGTCGATCCGAATGAATCATCATTTCCATGGAGGTCAAGTACCATTCATATTTATGGTCTGTCTACTATCTCTAATGTGCTTTATGTGAAAGGTTTAAAATCTAACTTGAAGCATTAGTCAAATTTGAAATATTGATTATGAGGTTAGTTTTGTCCAGAAAAGGTGTACGGTCTATGATGCAAATGGTAACGTGGTGATGGAAGGAGAAAGAACATCTAGCAATTATTATGGAGTTCTTCCAACTTCTAAATATATGTGTCGTAGTGCCAAGATTGATATGACTGAACTTTGGCATCAAAGACTTGGTCATATGAATTATAAAAGTTTGTCTAAGTAGGAACTTGTTGGTGGTCTTCCTAAACTTGAGAAGATTAGTGATATCATTTGCAGATCATGTCAACAAGGAAAACAATTGAGAGTTAGTCATAACCAGATTTCTAGTATCTTGACAAATATAACTTTAGAACTAATTCATATGAATTTAATAGGATCATATAGGAAGAGAATCTAGGTGGTAGACGTTACATTTTAGTTGTGGTAGACTATTCTAGGTTTACATGGATTGAGTTATTGAGAGAAATATTTGAGGTATTTAATCTAGTTATATCCTTGTGTAAAAGACTTAAGAATGAGAAACAGTCCATCATAATCATAATTATGAGTGATCACATGAGAGAGTTTGAAAACTCTAACCTTAAGAATTTCTACTAGGAGGAAGGAATCCAGTAAGAGTTCTCTTCACCAATCACTCCACAACAAAATGGAGTAGTTGAGAGGAAAAATATAGTACTTCAAAAAATGGCTAGAGCCATGCTTCATGGTAAGGATCTAGCAACGCATTTTTGGGGTGAAGCGATTAACACTGCTTGCTACATTGTGAACAAAGTTTACCTTAGATCTAAGTTTGAGAAGACACCTTATGAAATTTGGAAGGGTAGAAATCATACTGTCAAGCACTTTTGAGTGTTTAGTAACATCACATTTTGAGAGATAGAGAGAACTTAGGCAAATTCGACTCTAAGAGTGATGAAGGAATATTTCTAGGCTACTCTAGGAATAGTAGGGCTTATCATGTATACGATTCTCGTACATAGGTAGTGATGGAATCCACAAATGTTGTTATTGATTATGCCTTGAGTGATAGGGAGCCATTAGTAAACTTGGAAGAAATATATCAATTAAGTGACGATCCTATCACTTAATCTATAGAAAAACCTAACCCGAAACCTCTAGGCTCACCGAAAGGTGTAGATACTCCAACTATGGAAGCATCATCTAGTGATAAGACTTTGTTTTCTATGGAACACTTACCTAGTGATAAGACTAAAATTCCTAAGGAAAAATCATCAAGTGTTAAGTCTAAACTTCCTAATGAACCTTCGTTTAGAGTTAAGTCTAATCATCCTAAGGATAATATCATTGGGGATTTAGAAGAAGGGATGAGACTACGTAAGAGAGTTTTGAATAACTTGACATTTTCTAGTTACGTATCCCAAATTTAACCTAAAATTTTGAAGAAGCCCTTAGCGATGGATTTTGGGTGAATGCAATTCATAAGGAGCTAAACCAATTCATTAGAAATGATGTTTGGTATTTGGTACCTAGGCAAGAGGATTGTAATGTTATTGGTATTAAGTGGATATTTAAGAATAAAATTGATGATTAAGGTACCATAACTAGGAATAAGGCTAGTTCATGTAACCACGGTATTCCTCCGCCACAAGTGATGGCAGATTAATAAAATTTCGGAGGTACCGCCCTTCTTTAACATAAAAAAAACTAGGAATAATGCTAGGTTAATTGCCTAAGAAACACAAGTAGAAAGTATAGACTTTGATAAGATATTTTCCCCTGTAGCTCGTCTTGAATCTATCATAATCCTAATTGTTGTAGCTTGTACTCTAGGTTTCAAGCTATATCAAATGGATGTCAAAAGTGTCTTCTTGAATGGAATAATTCAATAAGAGGTATATGTTGAACAACCTAAAGGATTTATCGATCCTAAATTTTTCCATTATGTCTATGAGCTCAAAAAGGCCTTATATAGACTAAAATAAGTCCCTAGAGTTTGGTATGACAGACTAATTGCTTATCTCTTGGAATATGGGTTCTCGAGAGGTGGTGCTGATAGAATGTTGTTCATTAAACACATGGAGGAAACCATCACCATAGCTCAAATTTATGTTGATGACATCATTGTTGGATATCCCATTGACTCTCTTGTTCATGAATTCACTGAGTGCTTGAAATAAGAACTTGGGTTAGATAGTAAGAGCACACAAGAACACCTATGAGTACTAATGTTAAGTATGGTAGGAGAACTGAGTTTCTCTCTTGGTTTTCAAGTAAAGCAAACAAATGAGGGATTGTTCATATCTTATTCAAAATATGCTAATGACCTAGTAAAAAGATTTGGGTTAAATAGCAAGAACACACCAAAACACCTGTGAGCACTAGCGTTAAGTTAGGTCATGATTCTACAAGTAAAAGTATTGATCAAACATTGTATATGAGTATGATGGTAGTTTACTTTATCTTACTGCTAGTAGACTTGACATAGCATTTAGTATAGGAGTTTGTATGAGATTTCTCCTAAAGAGTCTCACTTATGTGCTGCGAGACATGTCATTCGATACATTAATGACAATATAGATCATAGAATCTTGTAATCTAGAGAATTGAATCTTGATCTAGCCAGCTATTCCGATGTCGATTGGGCTGGAATGTCAATGATAACTATGTTGGAACAAATCTTGTAGCTTGGACGAGTAAGAAACAAAATTCTATCTCTTTGTCCATGGCCGAAGCCGAATATATAGCTACAAGTTGTTCTACTCAATTACTTTGAATGAAACAGATGTTGAGTGATTATGGAGTCGAGCAAAGTACTATGACTGTATTTTTTGATAACATAAGTGCTATAAATATTTCCAAAAATCCTGTTCAACATTCTCGAACCAAATACATAGATATTCGACATAATTTTATTCAAGTGCTTGTGGAGAATCGTGATGTATCACTTGAGCACATTTCTATAGAAAACTAATTAGCTTACCTAATTACCAAACCTTTAGATGATCTTCGATTTAAATTTCTTAGGAAAGCTATTGGTGTTTGCGTACTCTTTGAGTAGGTAAATAGGTACATACATCTGCTTTATTCATAAAGTCTACATATTCATGCATGCACTCTATTTCTTTTTCTTTTTTCCTCATTTTTTGTGTGCATTATTTGTTAAAAAAAAGGGGAATTTGTTTTTGGCAACTTGATTTGATTTTTGATTTACTTGACCATATTGATTGTGATCGAGTATGAGTAATACTAATGATCAGTGACAAAATTTTTCATTAATTTATTTAGGACTTGTGTAGAGTATTTAGTATAGGTTTCTTCATGTACTATCTGCATTGTACACATTAAACTTTTGTGAGTGAGTCTTTACTGCGCGTGTGAGATTTTGGATGTGGTTATCAGTGTGGTGAGTTAACTTTGAATATGGAATAACTTTTAACTGGATGATCTAAACTCTTGTACATTCCCCTAAAAGATAAAAATTATTATTGAGTTTCAAAAGAAAAATGTTTGAATTATATGAAAAATCGAGTTACATCTTATACTTCTCTTTTTATCATTTTTTATTGGAATAATTAAGCTTGATGGGTATCTAATGACCTGTTGCCCTGTGGTCATCTGACTTGGGAGTTATCGGCAGAAAGCTCATTACAAGGGTTATTAAGAAGCTTAATAAAGAGGTGTTTGCACATAAAATGAAAAGAAAAAGAAAATAAACATGCATATGCTCACAATAGAGGGACATAAAAAAAAAATACAATATTAGTATAAGCTTTTGATTAAAATGTCCTAGTGGCACTAGGTTTGACTTTCATAATTTGAGTAATATATTCATTCACTAGTGATTCTTTACATGCCCTTTCTCATTGATATAAGGTTTTGAGCTTTACTTACAGGAGATTAGTGGCACTTTACACACATGGATCTCTTGCCATGTTACTCCATTTAAAAAAATATGAAAAATTGTTAAAATTTGAAGACTTTCGATATAGTACTATATTTTGAAACATTCTAAAAGTGGTGCCATTGCTGGCGCTTGCCTAGCACGAGATTGATGCTCGAGCGACGTGTTAAGATTTTGAATCAAAATTAGAAACCCTCTTTCCTTTTCTTTTCATTGTTTCTCCATTCTATCTTCGAAAATACTCCACCCCTTCCACAAAATCATACTTCTTCACGTCAATTTGTAACTTTAAGGACCTTTTTCACACCACATCCATCAAAATCATCATCAATATTCATCAAATCTCATGGTAATCTTCAAATTTCCCAATTTTTTTTTCAAAGTATGATATTTTGGGGCTTTTCGGGTTTGTACTTTCTTATTTAAATTATTTTTCATTTATGCATATTCATTAATTAGTTTGGGTATAAGGATGATTATACATGAGCTATTTCATTAATGTTCATAAAATTCTCAAAAAAAAAAAAATTCCTTAGAATTCGATAATTAGGATTCTTAGACGATTTTTGGCAAAATTTCTTCAATTCTTGTGTGATTGATGGTGTTTGGGCTAGGATTAGATGCTTGGTTCGGTAATTGAGGATTGAATGGATGGTTTTGAGATGAAATGTTGGGTTTGCACTTCATTCATACATAAGCATATGACGTGTTCAACGAAATGTCTCTTTGATGGTTTTGTTCAATTTTTCGTATCTATTTGTCGAAACTCGTTGAACACATGCACAAAAACATGTTCATGTCATTAGATTACCAAATTATATGAATTTCATGATATTTTGAGGATGATACAACTTTACCCTTCATCCCCCCCACTTCTTGTTGAGCATGAGGTAACCCTTTTTAACTTTTCTGCCGACATGGTTGCCATTTTCATTTATCGTCAAAGGAAGAGGTCATTCGTGACCTTACCCCTCCTTCCCATCTTCTAGTTAGAATGTTATGTTTGAATATTCATGATATTGATGGTTTTGCTTTACAGTGTTTATTCAGGGTTAGGTTTTGAAAATTAGTCCCGAGATCATTTCTCGAGTTATTAATATACCTTAGGTTTTCACCCTATTTTTCCTTTTATCAGATCGTCGATGAATCCTTTTTAAACACTTTTTATGTTGATGTTGTTTAATAGGCTTATGGATGGGGGTCAGGGATCGATTAATACTATTCATTCTCGGTCGTGTGTCAAATTTTGTTGCGCATTATGTGCACAAATCTCTGGCTTATTTCGCATATGACTAGCCTTCCTATAGATAAGGCTAGATTCATTTATACTTAATTACACGGTGACTCAATTGATCTTTGTTCATTTATCTGCCACCGTATTTTGCACATATTTCAGATGAGTGGTAAGAAGATAGGTCTTCCATATGTCTGTTTTATTTAGAGGTTAGTGATTGGATTGTGGGTTACATTTACAGAAGGGGTGTTTGAGCGTGTACCACGGCATATTGGCTTGGTCATTCTAGCTCAGAGTAGGTCACACATTCCCTCTTCTTCTGAGCTGACTAATGAACTATCCCAAACTAATTAGGACCTATCTCCATTTGCTGATCCTGATATTCCTTCTTGTTCTGCTCCTAATTCTGATATTTCTATTCCATCTTATCATGATATTCCTACTTTATCTGATCATGATATACCTTCGACCATTACTACTATTCCTCCACCTGGTTCTGGTCTCATTGACCCCTCAATGGCGATTATGGGCCATTATCTATTCTTTTTGAGAAGCGGGCTCGTATGATGGCTAACATTACACAGCTGTGGTACATCTCTAAACGACTTACTACAGATCTTGACTACACTTCAAACTGATATACAGTGGATTCATCGGCATTGGGATGATGGAGATGATTCATATGAGGGTAGTGAGACATATTAGTTAGTTTTTACCATTTTCCATTTGAAACAAAAAATTAGAGTAGTTTTAGGAGCTGACTTGCTGATTGATGTATTTACTTTTAACATTTTGGGATGTACATGATATTTTGCTTAGCTTTATTAAGTTTTGATGTTTTATGATATTGATGTTATATTTGTTGTTTTGTTTAACATTTATATTATATCTTAATCTAGTTAGCATAATATTATTGATTATTTATCTCAACTGATATATGTTATTTCCTTAACTATTTTCACACACTTCTACCTTTGATACTTGAGTAGTTAATTTTACGAAATATGTTTCACAAGGAAAGTAAAATACAATTTAGTTATTGGGGCTTAGGTAGATAAGAGTCATTTAATTTTTCATACTTTGTATTTGTAATACTTAGTTTTGTCGCAGAATGTCAAAGTGAGAGTTTGTTAGGTTCAAATTTTAATTGGAAAATCCAAGATAAAATTAAAGTAATGGAGTTGCAATTAAAGTTAAAGAGTCATTGGGGGTAGTGGTATAGGTCTACAAGAAGTGGACGAAATCAAACATCGTCCAAGGAGAAAAATTAGTCGGAAAAATGCTTGATGCATGCTAAACAGGCGCTTGATCGCCCAAAATAGGAAGTCTGCAGCTCGCTGGCCGCGATGCTGGCGTTCAAGCGGTGGTAAGGGTTTGCTATACTATTTCAACCCAAACACTTTATATTATAAATCCCCAGTCATTCAATGTCCCAAGTGTGGTTGAACATTATTTGATCCTGTAGAACATATTTTGAAAATCGAACAACAATTTTCAAATATCAATTGATTCAATCACACATTCAAAACATCAAAATCCCAAATCTCAAAACACCAAATCAATCACTTTTGTTATATCTATATCTGATGCTGGATTGCACAACCAAAGGAGTTCCTTGGTGATTACAGGTTATGGGTCAAAGTTTACTAAGATTTAGTTATGTCTGTACCAATGGTGTAAGTAAATTTTTCATAGTAGATTATTTACTAGTAAGTTTGTCCAGAGGTTTTTGATCCATGTGAAAAGTTTTTCAAGAGATTTTCCTTCGTCATCAAAATCTTGATGTTATTAACTTTCCACTATACTTAAACTGCATAGTTGATAGCTAGGTCTAGATTTTTATGGTTTAATTCATCATGATATATATAATTGTGACTTGTAGCAATTAATTACTTGGTAAATTTAAATTTCGCTTATTACACCTATTCACCCCCTATAAGAGTTAGTTGGGTCGAACTTCATCATTTTCAGGATCATATTCTTTGTTAATAGTAAATTCAAGAGTTAGAAAATCAATTTATGTAAGATCAAGAAATATCTTTACTCTATTGCCAAGTCCATGGCTTCGTGCAAAATAAATATATGCCAATAGTAAAANATTTTCAGGATCATATTCTTTGTTAATAGTAAATTCAAGAGTTAGAAAATCAATTTATGTAAGATCAAGAAATATCTTTACTCTATTGCCAAGTCCATGGCTTCGTGCAAAATAAATATATGCCAATAGTAAAAATGAAATGTAAGTTTATAAGACTGGTACATGCAACTTAGTATTGTAAAGTGGACATGCCAACCTTCTGTTTGGTATCACGATGGCATCAAATACTACTGAACTTTATTTTAGTTCTTCTTCTTCTAATAGTTGTCTTCAACTAGGAACTTTTCGTGGTAGTTACGTTTGCACTTACAATGATGATGATTATTATGGTTCTCGATATTTGTGTAATTGTTTATAGTGTTGAGTTGTGAGTATTATATTTTAAAAAAATAGTTCAAAGGCTATAAGAGGTAAACTTTCATTATAGTACTTAGTCCTCTAGATGTTTTGTAGGCTATGACTATCAGAGATAGAGATAGAATTTCATATTTTCATTATATTTATAGATAGATTCACATACATCAGTTGCGTTTCTACTTTTCATAAGTTGAAGGCATTGGGTTGATTTGAACTTTACTTACATGAAGTGGAAAATCAGATCATGAAAGTGAGGGCCTAGAGAACTATTTGAGAGTATGAATCTTTATCATGAGAGTTCAATGATCTATGTAATGAAAGAGAAATTCTTAGTGAATCGACTATCCCTAGTTCATCAAAACCATATAGTGTGTTGGAATAAAGAATAGAATATTGCTAAATATGTAAGGTTTGATATAAAGCAATCCAACTTGCTTATTTCCTTTTGAGAGAGAACATTTGATAAGTGTAGTTTCTACACTTATTCGGTGTCCTAAATGATGATATTTCCCTATTCTTTGGACGGATTAGTGCCTAACTTGTTATTTATTGTTTTTATTAGGAAAAACTCATGTTTGGATGAAGAACTGGAAGAAAGAACGGAAAAGGGCTAAAATAAAGCAAATCTAAAGTTTGGGGACTAAAGTGTAAATACTCAAAATTTGTGTCGAATCTCATGATAATGATTCAAGGGTGCTATAGGTCAATTGGATGAGGAAAGAAGTCAAATGGATGAAGTATAGTGAAAGTATTATCACACATCAACTTTTAGCAAAAAAAGTTATGCTTTGGATTTTCAATTTCAGTTTGAAACCCATTTTTGGCATAGCAAACATTTGAATTAGAAAAATGATACTCTAGAAGATTTGTAGTTATGTTATCTTTCTAATGAACTTTGAATCAATTGGATACCGATAGAGAAACATATGATCAAAATACTGAAAGTTGTCCGAAAAAAAAATGTTGCTTATACTATGCGGCCGCATAGTTAAAATCACCGCCGGCCGCAACTAGCCCTCTAGAACACTTTTGGGGTTTCTATATAAAATAGAACTTGTCCAGAACATGGGAGGAACCTCACAAGACCTAAAACTCTACGTATTTCATCTATTTTGGAGGCGAAGAACACTCTAATTCATCAACATCAAGGATAATTACTCAAATTTTATTGAAGATCTCTCATCCTTTTCAAGATTTGGGCCAAGAAAGTGAATTCCTCATCATTTCTTCGATTTTGGTGCTAGTTTTCATTATTTCATGTGTAATTTAATATTTAGGATAATTGGCTAGTTTTTCAAGTGTATTGGATGAATGATTGAACCATATTGTTATTTATTTTAATTCAAGACTATAGTTTAGTAATTTCCTGATTTTTCTTGATTAGTTTTGCATTTCCATCATAATTATTTTATTGCTTAGCTATCAACTAGATAACATGTTGCTTGTTGTAATTTAGGAATACTCACAATAAGTTTAGAATGAGGCAAAACTAACACGTGTAGTTAAAGTTAGGAATAATATCTTTCACACATGCAATCACTTAGATAACCTAAATTAAATACATGATTTTCATATGAATTCGGACTAGGAATGTAACACTCGAAATTTTTTAGGAAAAAAATAATTGCTTTATGTGTAGCTTGAAGTTGAGGGACTAAAA
>CAIGRT010180236.1:0-10798 GCA_903798405.1 Fraxinus platypoda
TAATGATAACGAGAATATTTATGCTTATATATGGACAAAAATTCAAAAAATAACTTATCAAACACGTTAAAAGTTCGGTTCACTTGAGATTTTCGATTCCAATTACTAAAATCGAGAATTCTTCTAAACTGCCCGATTCTTAATTCTAGCATCCTCAATAGTTCTAAAACTTAAGCAGAACAAAATCGAATGGACCAATTCGATACAATTCCCTTTTTTTTTTTTTNTTTCAAGAAAGTGATAAAAAAATAGTGTGTAGAATTCTTAATGTTTTATATAACACGCATGTATACATTTATTTAATTGATTCAAAAAAATTCAAATGAGATAAATTGCGACATTTTTAAAAGAAGTGACAACGAATATTTGTATTTATATTTTCAAAGTTTAAATATGAAATGAATTCAAACCTTATAATACTGTATAAAATTAAATATCATAATTTTATTAAAAAGTGACATACAATATCATTTTTATTAAGAGTGGTGTTTGTCACTCAAAAAAATTACAAAAATTTAGAAAAAAAAAAAGTAACAAACAAAAAAAAAATAACAGAAAAATCAAAAAAAAAAAAAAAAAGGTTGTGACCTTAATAAAGATATTCAGTATAAATTAATTAATTTGCTATAAAAGTCGAAACATTTGACTAATAATTTGTGCTATGATGTACAAAATGTGAATAGACAAGGACGTAAGAAATCAAAAATTGACTCCAAAAGGTAGGACCATTGACTAGTGCTTTGGATGGATTCGATTTGGAAATAGAAAGAAAGAATTTCACTCGGTTGTTGTTGAATATTCTTTGTACGTGTAATAACAGTAATTTTCTTGATTTTCTTGACTCATTCAAAGAAATTTCTTTTATTGAAAAGGGGCAATTTTGCTAACAATTCTTTGACATTCGGAATCTTCGAAGAACTTATAAAAATGAGGTGTAAAAGTGGAATAGTGAGCTCCACTCTTAGAGATGACTGGGATATGATGGTAAAATTTAGTGCATGTTTGGTAAAGTTCAGTTTTCTCTCTCTACGTTGATTAAATATATTTTTTTATTCACGAATTGTACAGAATCTACAATTTATAATACTTATTATTCTTACATTTCGTACTATTCATAAATTATAAACACTTGTAAATGTGCTCTTGACTTTATTGATTAGTTTTGTAAGATGTTAGGAATAATTTTGGAGTCAATGATCACTTTTATTTACAAAAGGTTAGAGACATTAAGAGCGGCAATAACAGAAAGGTATAAATTTGTCTTCTCAATCTTCAAGTTTTTCGAAATTAAGGTGGGCGATTGCCACGCTAGCTCTCAAGTTTTCAAGATTCGTAGTGCAAATCGCACTACCGACATGTTTTCCTATTCACGTTAGTGTTTAATATTGTCTTCCGAGGTTTAATATACTTTTGATAGGTTCAAAATTCTTGGAAGGCGTCGCCATTTATTTTTTTTTTTTATTACATGCTCTTGCCGCCTAGCTTAACATCAAGATACTTTAGGATAATTTCAAGTGTCGAATGCTAAAAAGAGATTCACAAGTGATTTCTTTTTCAACTTTTGACTTCAATGCTATAAAAGAGACTCGCGATCGACTTCTTTTTCGACTTTTATGTCAATTCTATCAACAAAAGTTAATCAGAAGTCGCTTTTTTACTTTATTTTTTACCTTGTTAGAAAATAACAATTGACATTAGATTTGTCGATCAACTGAATTTTGATCGAATTCTCTTCATATATATGATAACTGTCTCGTCTCATTACAATGTCACGTAACTATAATGTACTGGATTTGAAACAAGATTTTATACAAGGCCAAAAAAATATTGCTTTATTGTTTTCGAACTAAAAAATTTCATTATTATTATTGGGCAAATTACATTTTATTTATATATTTAGCCTCTTCTCTTGATAGAATCATAGAAGCCAAAAGTTACTTTAGAAAGTCAGAATTGACAACTTGAAAACACAAGATTACTTATCTGCTTCCTTTTGCGTGCGCGGCTCAGATTCGTAGGACAGCTGCCGTATCCGCAATTGGATTTTGCACACATTTACCCACCTCACCTGTAATCAGTGGATGATGTGGACAGTTTTTACATTCGACTTTGCTACTTGTATATCACAATGTACATCGGGGTGTACACCCCCCTCACATGGGAGTGAGACCCGCTTAAATAAAAAAAATATTTTATGCAGTGGATCCCACCCCCATGTGAGGGGTTGTAGCCCCTTCTGTACAAAAATTGATGTACAAGTAGAATTTTTCTTTTACATTACACTTATAAGACTATTTTTATAAGACTCTTTTAACATAAAAATTACTTTTAATTTTAAAGGGTTAATCCTTACAATTATGATTAAGTAGATTCTTTAAATTAACATTTTAATTTAAAGAGTGGGTTTAAATTTTCAATCAGTTTTTACTTTTCACTTATAAGAGCATTTTCAAGAGACTATTTAAACACACGTCGCTCTATATTTTAAAACCCTTAAAATTCTTTAGTCTTTAACAAATTTTCCACCATCTTGCAAATACATATTAAATACATTAATATTGACTAATATATAAAGATTTGATTTACTCATATTAAAAATGTTGACCTTTAAGATGGTACCTCAAATTTTAATTGAGAGGAAGAATAAAGGACGTGGATCTATTGAGCAAGACATTTCTACCTAGCTAACAAGTTAGAATATAAAGAATAAATGACATAATCTACGGAGTAGAACTTGTCGACCTGACTCGATGTTAATGTGTAACAAATTCTATCAATAAAATAAATGATGTGTTTAGAACTATATAGCATTGAGCCTTCTTTTACTTAAAAGTTGAAACGTGGTAGGTAAACATTTATATATTGGTTATTCATTTTTTTTTTAATTGACGCGGAATTTATCCCTGATATTCCCCACAAGATGGGGACTGATCATATGGGTTTTGGATTTGATTGCTCATACGATATTTAAATGGATCAAATTACATGTTTGAGGTAGTTGAGTTCTAATACTATATTAAGTTTCGAGATATCATCTCAAAATATTTTCGTCGTTAAAAAGAATAACGCAAACACTTAGCCCTTATTTGAGTCTCATTTAATACATTTTTCTCAAAACTCATTTTTAACCACATATTCGTTTATATTTGAAAATTTCTTGTGCAGTGGAAAATTGTTTATATTCGAAATGGTTGACAACAACATGGCTAGATTAATTGTGGTGGAATTAGTTTAACTGTTGAATATGTAGAGTTGAGTTTGTGTGGAAGAATTATACCTACCATGTGACAACCGACTAGAATCCGAATTGTTTATCAAATGCAATTTGATTGGTGGGAGTGTCCTTCAATTTAATAAATTAAATTACTATGTAATTATTTAAAAGTTTTAATAAATTAATTTATTAGTAATATGGATATAGAGGTGAAGTAGAGGCAGTAGGTAAGCGAGCAATGACAAGGCTGCATGATTGAATTGTAAAATGAAAAGATTCCTTCAAGAATCAGCCACTCAGAATGTGACGTGAATCAATGTATGTGACAGCGAGTGGCGGATAAGTGGTGGGGGTACTTCGGGTTTGAGATTCAAAATGAGTTAGGCCATATAAACCGGCTTCATGACAGATTAAAAAATAGAGTAAACACATATCGACACATAATTTGACAGTTTTAAAAAAAAAAAAACACTCGATCAATTGTTGTCATCCCATCCTATCAAGTGGACTTCAATTTTATTCTTTCATTGAATGAGCCATTTAGTGCTTGTTTGTCTTCAATTTTGGGAAAAGAAATCGAGTTTTGAATAGTATTTTTTGGAGAATGTGTGGTTGAAAAATAAAGAAATTTTATTGGTTTGTGTGTAGAATATTTTATTGAGCGAATATGTGATGTAGATTGTGTTACTGTAGCAAATAATGTTTGATAAAATGGATGACAAACAGGGGTTTGGTATATATTTCAATCGCGTTTATAAATCGTTTAGACAATATTCCTGTTTGAGACTTATTTATTTATAAATTTAAATCGTTTAAAAATATTTTTAGATCATACTTTATTACAATCAATTATTTGTATTAAAATTAAAAATGTGAATGTGCATCGACCAAATAAGTAAAGCTCGTATTAAGAAAAGAAAAATTAGGTTTTTAGAATATATATTTTCATAATAAGAAAAGTGAAATGCTCCGACCTCAGCATTTCGGGAATCAAGGCGTAATGTAGAAAATATCCGGTTCGACTCTTATTTTTAATTTTAATTTTATGTTATTAATCTAAATCATATTTAGAGAAAAAAAAATTATAAATAAATAAATGAAAAAACAAGCGCAAAAATTGGAAATATTTTAATTTTCATCTTGCCTCCCAAAATCCTCGTCATGGTAAGGAATGAGAAAGGCTATCCTAATAAAAAAAACATATATAACCTAAACAAGGAGTACCTTGGACTTAGGAAAAAAAATTCCTATCCTCAATAATAGAAATGACTGAAAATATAAAACAAAAAAACATTTTCATGATTTTCATTAAATATCCTATGATTCAAGATAAATGTTATAGATTCAAATGTATTCAGCGGTAGAGTCAGGGGGTACAAAAAATAAATTTATACTGGATTGATACATTAGACAAAAAATCTATTTTTTCCATTAGAAAATTTATTTTGCCTAGCCCCCTCCCTCTGCCCCCGAATGTGTATAGCTCTCGAAATAAACTGCATTTTTTCGTAATTAGATCATCAGAAAAAAGCACCCATGATTCATGAACTCATTACACAGTAAATTAAAGTTCCACTTGTAGATTACGTCACAACTCACAGGTTTTAACGAATCTAATAACATAGTAATCAAGCCATTAATAGAAAGATTAACGGATAAGAATAAAGGAACAAAATGCACCACATGCACTGGATTCCTTCTCGTTAGAGTAGGCGCGGGTCCACGGAAGAGGCTATGCACTTTCATACATTGGAATCTTATAAAGGCGAAAACGCATTAACGTTAAGATACAGTGGTTGTCAAGGCAATTTCGTCCATTCAAGAAAAGAAAATAAAGTACGGTTAGAAATCTCTCCATCGCCTTTTGTCATCTGGGGTGAACGCGCCTCTTTAAGGGAATTAGTAAAGCAATTGTAGTTCACTGCGTTCGTATGCGAGTGGTTGTTCGTAGTGGCAGTTGCTTCAATTGTAGAAAAGGGATGGTTTGGCACTTCATGCCAAGAAATACCAAAATTAATCGGCAATGAGGTGAGATTTGTCGTTCAATTTTTGTTGTTTAATTTGTTATTCATTCAATTAATTAGTAACACAATATCTTAGATTAATGTCCAATTTACATTATGCTTAAAATATGTGACATTTTAATGTAAAATGATGTGTCAATAATTAATTGTTGGACAGCAGATCTCAACTCCTGTTTGATGGTCATTATTTTTAGAAAATAGAGTTTTGAATAGTGATTTTTTGAAGAATGCGTGGTTAAAAATAAAAAAAATGTGTGGTTGAAAATGAGTATGAAAATTAAAGAATTTTACAATAATATTTGTCAAACATGGGCTAAAATGTAAATCTCTCTCTCCCTCTCTCTCTCTCTCTCTAAGTACAACTCGAATTTATGGTCTTGAGCGTACATGTTTCGGCGCTCCCGCAATAAAGCCATTTGAGTTCGTGAGGCATAGTATGGGCGTAAACTCTATATAGTTAAGTCGTGCTGACTTCAAGACTTGGGATTTGCTTATGCAATATTTTGAACACATTTGAAAGTGATGGTAAGATGTGAGCCTTATAGAATGCATGTTTTTATTTCTTTTTATTTCAATTTTATTTAGTTAGTATGACTCTAACTATTACTTTTATACAAATTCTCTTGTTTTCGATAAAAAAATAATGATTTTGTATGTGGGTAAAAAGTATTTTTAACGAGTTTAAATTATAATTTAACTTTTGTCAAAAGTACACTTTTTACGTGCTGAAGATTTAAAAATAAATAAATAAATAAATGTTGTAGTTGTGTGGAACCCATTCTAACCTTCGTACCTCTACAATTGTGGGATCGTGGATGGCCTGGCTGACATGTCATGCCGACCTTAAAGTGTTCCGTTCACGCTCCTAAATTTTTTAAAGAAATAATAGGTAAAGTTAAAAAGATAAAATGGGTTAAGTTCGAGAGAAATCGTGTTTAGTTTAACTACTCGACCCATTCATCTAGTCTTGTCCAAAGTCATAAATGAGTAGTCAATTTGACCATGACATTGCTCACAAGGTCATTATTATTATTGTTGTTATTTTATATATAGAATTGAAGGTTGAGATTCAAAATTTAAGAGGCCGAACTTAATATTTTGAGATTGTGTGAATCGTTTTGTGATTTTGCCTTTATGTGTTTCATTTCAAATTATAATAAATTTTTAAAATTTGTTCTTATGAAGAAGATTGTGTAAAGTATATTATACACGACTATAAAATTTGTCTTTATGAGGAAGATTGTGTAGAGTATTATACACAGAGGAGTCTAGATATGTCATATGTGATGTACGTTTATATTTTCACTCTTAATTTATACTATTGATTTTGAGTTGAAAGATTTATTTATTTTATACGTTCTCTCGTGTTAGGAATACCCACAAGCTTGGACAACATATCGACGAGGTGAAAGAGATAAGGTAGAGCACAACGATATAAAAGACATATAGACACAGAAAAGTGCTTGCTCAAGTGAGCGAAGGTCTTGTTTTAATTGTTTTCCTAGTTCGAGGGCCATTGATGCCATTTTTGGCGTAAATATTAGGAGTGAACATCGTTCTGTTTGGATATTTTTTGAAAAAATTTCAAATCAAACGACTTTAGATGATTTGAAAAAATTTCAAATTAAACCAAACAATTTTATTTTTCAAACCATGCCATTTTTTTTTTTTGGTTTGACTAGCTTTCAAATCACGACAACATAAATATAACATCTTTCAAATTAAGTTAAAAAAATAAATATTTTGATTTGAGATTTCACTATAACACTTTAAATTGAAACGTTCTTAATATTAATGTAACTATACTAATATATTTACTTTAGTACAAGCTTAAATCAATAATTTAATTTAATATTTAACTATAAAATTTAAGCTTGCAATTTCATCTTTAGATAACAAAAATATTGTCATAAATAAATATTTATTTTCATTTATCAAGTAAATTTGTTGAAGTATAAATTCAAATAACAAATAATATATCTTAGGTAAATCTATTAATTTTCTTAAAAAATTGTATGAACGTTTCGATTTGAATTCAAAAGATTTTTAACTATTGAAACTTAAACCACATCCGATGGCGATTTTTTCATTCACCCCTAATAAATGAGGTTTTAAAACATTAAGATATAAATAATCACATATTCTTAAAACACAAAAGGAAAGTTTTAGATAACCTTAAACAACTTATAAGAGACCTTGAAATCGTATTGAAGGAGGAGAAGGAGGAGGATAAGTAGAAGAACCGAGAGAACTTGAAGTCTATGACACAAAGTCCATCAATTCGTCTTCCTACCTATTTTTTTGTAGAAGAATCAAGAGAACTTGAAGTCCATGATACAAAGTCAATCAACTCGTATTCCTACCCGTTTTTTCTATCTTTCTATATTTTGTTCTAATATTTATGACCATAATTAAAGATTTTCATAATTTTATCAATTTGTACACTCGTGAGATTGCATAACAAACTTCACTTTAACATACATATTTTGGTACATTGTGAAATAATCGATGTTCGATCCAACAACACCTATAGGGGGATGAATATATGTAATATGAAAATTAAAAATTAACGGCTAATGACATGCAACAAGTCACAAATTATTATATCCAGAAGAAGTTTAATGAAATTAACCCTAGAACTCCATCAAGCATACAGATCAAAGCAGTAAAGTAAATCAACACCTAGATTTGTTTACGAAGGAAAATTTCTTAAAGAACTTTTCAAGAGATAAAAAAACCTTCGGACACTTCTTGCCAGTAAAAGTCCAATAGAAAAGATTTGATTTACAGAATTGGTTCTGACACGACTAAATCTTAGTAGTCTAACACCTAATCTATAATCACGAAAAACTCCTCGATTGTGTACACCAGCACTAGCTTCAGAACCTTTGGACTTCTTTTTTTCTCGTAGATCACCAAGAACGAACTTGTTCTCAGCAAACTGGAATTCCACCACCTCTCTAGATTTTTCAGAGCCCTAAAGGCAATATTGGTAAAAGATTTGTTGGTATTTGATCTTTTGGTATTTTGATCTTGTGGTTAAGTCAAGAGAATTATGGACCACAGTCTTGACCTCCAATCGAACTACAATTATATAATCGATCTTCAACAAAGTATTCTGTTGAATGAATAGAGTCTCAACACACAATAGTGACAAAATATGACTTTGATATTTATAATATGAAGTATTTGAGGTTGTTTACGATTGTCAAAAACTATAAAATTGCGAACTGGGATTTTGTTATGTAACACAACCACTTGTGCGGTCTCCAGGTGGACATCGAGCAATCATTTTCTGCTAAAACTGCTCGGGTGGTCTACCCGGTGGTCCTCAGCGACCTTGACACTTTTTTGATCTTCTTGAGTTGTCTTTGATTCCTTCAAAACACACTCTTAACCTAGACACCTCGACCCTAATTATAATTCGATTAAATGATATTTTGGACACGAAACTTGCCAATATTTTAAATCTAATACATTTTTTTATGGGCATGTTAGATATAAATTTTTTGAGAATATATTCCCCTCTATATAGTAAGGTAAGTTGCTTCTACTAATGAAATCCAATCTACAGGCACACCTCCCTATGTGTTGTCGCGTTGTTGCTAAGGGAGAGTAGGAAAAGAAAAATCAAATGATTATTTTTTAACTAGCGCCCTCCTTTTGGGTATATAGGTACTAAAAGTTCTCTCATTACCAAGCAGCAGACATCATCTGAATGGGTCTTATCGGTATCAACAACGAGAAAGAAACAATCAAATGTAAAAAGAACGTCGAGACTGATCGACTCGACTCTTTCCCACGACCCTCGGCCTCTCACTTCGTTTCGTTCTTCTTCTATACCGTCACTTGAATGAAGACACCCGATCGATTGATATTTTTGGAGAACGTGTGATAAAAAAGTGAGAAAAAAATTATGGATTCATGTGTAAAACTATTTTATTGGAAGAATGTATATTTCAAAATGAGTTTAAAACAATTTTTTTTAAAGAATCTATATCAAAAAAGATTTTATTTTTTATTTTTAAAGAAGTCCATGATAGAAATTAAAATTTTTACCAGCAAAATGAATAAATAAGTAGCTGAATATTCAACTTCTCGTCTACTCCCATGGCTCCTCGTTTTAGCTGGCGGTTGAAAACTCATGATTAGGCCAACAAACAAAAAGGTACAAAAGAACAAAAGTCCCACCTTACCCTATCCATTTGGAACCAATAGCCGTCCTAAATTTTTCTATTGGGACCCACATTTCAACTTTAACTACTTTTCTATAATCAAATAAAAAAAATAATGTTATAATTCATGAATTTTTTAGTTGTACAAAACTAAATTGATAGTTGATTTTTTCAGGAGATACTTTACTGAAAATTATATATTTGTTATCGTAAAAAATGTATTATAAGATTAAGTAATTGCATTCACACAACAATTTTTATTTTTTGCATCACATTTTAATTGCATTTAAAGTTCTTAATTTTTGCTTAAAATTGTGATGCGAATATAATGTCGTTGCGATAGTCAGTCAAACTATCTATGTTCTCAAAAATATTCTTTCAATTGAAATTGAGGAATTATTTTGCTACTTGCCTAAATAATAAGGCTTAGGAGCTCTCTGTATTTTTATTGTAGACATCTTTATTGCTATTTATTGAGTTGAATGATAGTTGAATATTTCTTGATCAAAGACTGTTCGACCAATCATCCGTGCATTAGAAAACGGGTCTAGTTTTGTCTTTAATTCTCTTTTCAACAATGCACATGACATTCATTCAGGTCAATACAAATTTGATATACAACCTTGAGGGCCCCCCACCGCCCCGTCCCCAGAGCATCGTGGATGAGGTAAATCGCGAGATGTGCCTCAGTAAGCCAGGGTACAAGAGCTACCATACTGGTGTCCACAAAGAGTCCAATTTCATACCTTGTAAGAGGCAGAAATCGAACCCCCACGCTGCGGTTGCCAGCTCATCTGAGATTACTTCACTCATGTCCTTTGCAAATTCGATGATACTCTTGGTGGAACTCAAATTTTATTTCATAATTTCATAACCGCATAAATAGAAATTACATGAGAGAACCAAAACGTACCTCATTAGGATTAATTAATATATTTAAGTTAAAAACGAATAAGAACTCGTCATTTAAAACAGAACAAATTATATTAAGATCTATGGAATATCCAACTATTATATCGAAAACACATTTTCGAAGGTCAGTAAATATATTTGTGAGATATGTTAAGAATGTCAATATGATTTCTTCAAAAATAATAATTTAAAACACAGAATAAAAATGCACAATAAAAGCAAAAAAGAAAAGAAGTAATACCTAATAAGTAAAGTTGGCCTTACACCCAACTCCCTCATATGCTCAAACCCAATAGTCAAATGAGAACGAGAAGAGATCTATCTAGCGAAAGCCCGACAGTTGGGGTAGCTCCGCTCACGAAGTCCTACCATAAACCGCAGCTACTTCCTCTCTGGAACCCTTATGCACATCATGCCACGTGTCCTTAACTCCTCCTTGTCATCTTACAGTCAGTGTTCTAAAAAACGTAAAA
>CAIGRT010180261.1:0-11227 GCA_903798405.1 Fraxinus platypoda
CCAAACCCATCGGTTCTCGATTTGAGTACTCGTTCGGGTATTTAACTTATGAAGAACTGCTTGGTTCGGCCCGGCCCGGTTCGGGACTTTTGGACACCCCTAATGTTTTGATCAACTAACGAAAAAGTGGATGGAAATCATTCATTTGAACTCCAATTGCATATTTTTGATAGGTTAAGGACCTCCGTTGGCACAAACTTGAAAAGGTTAGGGATTGCTGCTCAAATTTTCCCATTAAGTTATAAGGCAACCTTGTCTCTACCAAAAGCAGCCTTGTTTCCAGTTAGATGCTCTACAACATGGATGACCCGCAACTCAGGAATCTGGACTATGAAAAATCTGATATGCCAAGTTTGATCAGAACCTGGATAGTATAATCAATAAACTGAAAATTTAAGGATATTTATTCAGACAAGGGTGGTCACCTTGAATTTAAATAATAATCTTAACCTTGTTTTGATTGCCTTGAGAATGGAAATTTACTTATATGGATGGAAGCTGTCGTGCCTTCGGATGACAATGATCAATATATAAGGATACGGATAAAAGCATTGCTCTTTAGCAAGATAAGCATTGTTATGTGGTACAAAAGAAACAATTTGCATTATCTTCAATTAGACAGAAAAATATTTATTGAAAAACATGCAACTTGCTGACTTAAACAATGTTTAATCAAATAATTCAATATGACGACAAATGTGTTACGACTTTTGGATATCAAAATGTGCCGAGCTTGTGTCATGTATGCATATGCCAATCATACCGAACAGATGACTTCACGTACTAAACATTAAACTCGAGTGCTGATAACTGTGTAATTTCAACAATACACGGGAAAGATTGATAGTAAAATCTAGTACTGGCTATAGGGTCAAAATCTTTTGCCCTATTCCTGGCTTGTGATTTCCCTGTAGATAGAGACAAATCGATGCTTTGCCTTTTCATTACTCTTATACGCAGTTTTAGCAACATCCACTGCTTTATGATTCTTGCATCCTAAAAGTCCTCCAGGTTTGCTTTTTTGTGTCTCTTTGCCCCTTATATTCTTGGTTTCCAATGTTTTTTTTGTCGCATTCCTTGAGATAATATCACCTGCAACGCTTCCATCGTAATCTGAAATAACTGAAGAGTAATCTGCAGCACTGGCCGTGACAACACTCCACTCAATACTGGCCTCGCTAGGGGCATACTCTATTGGGGGACTCATGCAAATCGACATATTATCAGTTTCTTGATCAACTTTTAACAAAGGATACACAGTGCCTGAAATGTTCTCGATTTCAAAGAGATCAGAACTGGCATCACTGGCCAAATCATCATAAATTGTGCTGCTTCCATGTGTAGAAGTTGGAAGATTTTGGCCTTTTGGGATTGCATCCCAGGTTAACATGGACAGTTTTCTCTCCAGGTTTTTTGCTATGTCTCCCTTTGTGCCATTTCTAGAGCCAAAAATTTCCAGGGATTCTCGAGGTGCGTCCACTTTCATATTTTCTTCGACCTGATTCTTAACAAATAAATTTTCTGTGCCTGGATTTGGAATTGGGAATGCAAAACGATCAACTCTTTTTGATCCTGTCAAATTTTCACTGATATGAATAGCTTTCTCGTCAATACAAGGTCCCTGGCAACCGAAACCTGGAAAAAATCTTCTTCCATTGGCCCTTTTTTGCTTCGCTTCAGATTCAAGTCTCCTTGCCACATTCTGCAGCAACACAGATTGGCTGTTCCAACTGCTTGTTTCTGAGAAAACACTCGGAGTTTCTGACCTGGAATTTGATCGTAATTGGGGCAAATTCACTGGCCTTTCACTCTTTCTCTCACTACTGATCTTCAACCCAGTTGCATAATCAGATTTGATGTCGAAATACTTATCAGCACGAAAGACTGTGATTTCACCATCTGTAGACTTGGTTCTTTCAAAATTCATTGGATATGGAGGCTCCTGATGGAAAGTAAATGCAGTTGTATGATCCTGAACAGGCCCTGACATCTTAAACGCAAAGTTTTCTCCTGCAGGTTTGAGATGAGAAGAAAATGAATCAATGACGGGACAATATTAAGGAAGGAAAAAGAAATTGTAAGTTGTATATAGAGGGAAAGAGATATACTAGTATTAAAACGTGGCTTTGCAGTTGCTGGCGCAGTTCTTCCTGAGCTTATGGCGACAGGATTCTCTTGAGCTATAATTCTTTGTACCAAGTTGTCTTTAGCAGTGTCAAGGTCATAAGAAAATGAGGCAACACGAAGTTTAATGTTATCTTCAGTGTCCATGACTGCTTAAAACTTTGATAACTAGTGCTTACAACAAATTCTTTGTTGAAAACCGATACTTGCAATGATCTGAGTTACGACTCATAAAACAATAATTAAATAGAGAAAAGGAATATCGACAGGAACAACTTGGAGGAAGTAGAGTGTGTAAACTGTTGTAAAAATCTGTCAAAGTTACTGTTGACTCAATGGAAACAATTGCATCAGCCAAGAGAGCAAACAGCAAAGAGAATTATTGATGAAAACTGATGGGAAATTTCATAAAACAGTGAACAGAAATATCAAGAGATTCAAAATGAAACGTAACTGAACAAGCAATGAAAATTATGGAACGACGTTGAATTGCGAGGGAAGGATTTGACTTTGGATTGGCTTTAAGAAAGTTGTTGTTTAAGTAGGCATTGCAAAGCCAGACTGTGGATCCTACGTGTTTGTGGCCTGGAACATGACTGTTTTTCACTTTTTACAATTCTCACCTGCCAATCCGATCATCATTAAACATTAATCGCATTATAAAAATAAAACCATTTTCATGACACGTCTCAGTCGCACCTTGATGTAGAGTATTGCATGCATAAGCGTGAAAATACAAAAATCACAAACAATCTTCTAGTTTATGTTGATTCATTTATGAAATCCAAAAAATTAAAATTAAAAAATCGTTGGTTCCACATGATATGGAGAATTTGGACAGATAATTGAGAACAACCTATTTTTCATTTCATTAAACTACATTTTGTAAAATGCATCAAATCACTCGATGTAAATTGTGATAATCATTGATTTTGACATTCTCCCACTTCAAGATAAATAATGTCTAAACATAATTGATCTTATTTGTGACATCTAATTGTTAAAGGGCAATATCGAGTTTCAACTACTCATTTTAATAAGATTAGTTTGTCTATATAGAACTCCAAAACTCGAAGGGTATAGAGTCCAAATAATTCAAACTAGCAATTCAATTCATAAAACTCAAATGATCATTTGATTTTAAGATTAATGTTCTCAAACAAGTCACTATATTGTGCAGCAAGTCACTATGTGAAGTCTCACATACGTTAAATGTGAAAATAATAATCAACATATAAGAACTTCACCTACTTTTCTTATTCATGTTGATATTGTAATAAAGATGGCAACGATGATGCATTAACTCCTATCATCCAACTATTCAAATACGTTTAAAGAGCAATCAAAATATGGGTTTTCGAGCTGCAAAATTTTTGGCATAAACCTACAAACACCAATCAAATATATGTGTATTGATGCATCATGCACAATATGCTGGTAATAAGGCCTTAAAAGTCATTAAAATAAATCTTGGATATGGTTTGCATTTATTACATGCTATTTGATAATAGGGATATATGCACATTATTTCAGCAACTAAGAAGTGGCTCATAAACAAGGTCTGAGGTCTGCCATTTGGTCGATTGAGCCCACACCATCGACGTCCAAATCATAATTAGAAGTTCATGCTGTAATTAGATACTTGGAGTTTAGAAATTGTGATGAAATATTAAATTAAATTTATAGTCACAACAGAGTCACATTAATGATGCAAAGCAATACAATAAAGTGTCTTAATACAACACAATAAACCATCTCCAAATGCATGTTTGACATGCTCAACTGGATAGTCCTTTAAGCAGCTAATGGCAACAACCTTTATGTTGAATGATAATGCTGCGAGATGATCGTTCATGATTTAAATACAGATAACAGATGGTGTAAAACTCCCTAAAAATCTATTACCAGTGTTCATTTCAAGATGAATGCATGTAAACATTGTCAAAATTGCCATTTAAGGAATGGAAAAAGCATAACAAATACTCCAACATGTTGTAATCTTAAGAACTTGTTTCAACCAGAAACTGTTATCTGGACGAGGCATAGACATGCAAAAAAGTTGGGGGCAAAATTATACTGCTAAAATATCTAATCAGAAATACAAGAAAAAGGTAATCTTCGTGCTGGTGCGAAATTTGTCAGTTCCCCAAAAAAATTTTAAAATAAAACTGATTTCCAGGAGTATCATAAATTATTGCTGTCTTTCAACCTTGCCAGATTCCGTGCTATTACCTCGTGGATGTGGAATTGTTTTCCTCGGTGACCCAGCATTGTTTGACAGCTAGTAATACTTTTTCGGGGAACCAAAGGACCATCCTCATGATCAATCATTTTAATTTTCCACCTCATACCAGTCGCAATTCTGTTATCTTTTGTTAAGGATATCAGCATGGTCACGCAGTATTAACTGCACCTTCTGGTCTTAATATCCAATCCATTTCTAGAAGGATGTCTTCCGCGTTGCACCTGGACAAAATGTATTTTATACATGAACATTCTTGTATTACAATTTTTCACAGCAAGTTAGTTTTGCAGTGTGAGGAGAAACAGGTCTCAAATCCTTAATTACTGTTTGGACCTTCTGCATGATTATGCTTTAACAGTCGCACAATTTAGTGAGGATTTTTTAGGCTGATTTTTAATAAAAGTTACATTGCTAAATGTAACCACAACGGATAACCCTCAACTTTGGAAAATTTATGACAGCTAGGAAAACTTACTTGTTCTTGTACAAAGTGAAAAGATCGCTGGCATGAATAAGGTCATATGTCCTAGGCCTAGGGTATGTGGAGAAAGCTTCACACTTGCACAAAGAGGTTAAATATATAATTTAAGCCAATCAAATATATATTTTTCCACATATTTTATAGAACCCATAACTTACTATCCACTTATTGTCTTGTATGGTCACAAAGGTTTCTAATAAGAAGACACAAACAAGCTTCCTTAGGCATACATCAGATAATTGTGGGCCGTGGTGGGAAGAATCCAAAATCCATCCACACAGTTGTGAACATTAGAACTTTTTGTGATACAGAGGTGAGTTGCTATGTTTTTATATTGTTCGTGGATAAACACCTGGAGTTTCATTCTATAATCTGAAAGAGCTTTTCTGTCCCATTCAAACTTTCTCTCTATTTGGGTTCTCAACATTTAAATTTCGTAGCATTTAAGTTCTCACAGACGGAGTCTGTCTAAGATATCCATTAATGGTCTTAGTTTTCGTCCAGTTATAAAATATAAACCAGAAATTCATCCTTAAAATGAAAGTTTATTAGTGTCTAGTTGTGCTAAGAACGAAGAACCGATGACACACAGTAGTAAATCAATCAGGACTAGAGACTTCTTCAAGAAAAAATGTTACAAATAGATAACAGTAGATATGTTAAATATTGCAGAAACTAACCAGTCATGATATATTCCGATCAAGCCTCGTTCATATATAACACCAAGAGTATCTCTCTTAGCTATTGTTGGCATAACATTCATTACCCATAATTTGGGAGATTCAAGTGATGCGGCAAAACCTCCTAAACCTGCATTCATATCCATAATATTGTGATATCTACCCGAATCAAGGATTTTATTGATTTTCTTGTAAGCTTTGACATGCTTCTGCCACAGTTGATCATCACTTCATTGTCTTTCTAGAATGACTCAACCGAGACTCCAGATATATATCCACCCACTATTCTAGGAGGAACGGTATTAAGTCTCTCTGGAAATGGCTTCAATTCTCCACCAGCAACTTTACCTGAACTTTTACTCTCCGTATAAGGAGTTACGCATGCTTCCATTTTCTTGTACCTATAGGTCACCTAAGATATGAATTAGCAACAAAAACAGAAGCTAAATAATGGTGAATCAAACTGCTTAATATGTTATCATATGAACCTATTTGGTTGTGCTTAAAAGTGAGTCAAAATTTCTTTTAAGCTATTCATTTTTCTAAACATTTTCAAAGTTACTTTTTTGCTTACAAATTTACTTTTCAAGAAGGAAGAAATGCGGGGGAAACATACCAGACATCTTTTCCCAGCAAAGAATTTTGGCTATATCTTCAATCGTCTTCTGTTCCCTCTCAAGTTCCTCTTTCAGGCGCTCCCATGCTTGATAGTTAATCCTCCAGTTGATGGGAGGGCCAGACAGCATCCAGTATCCACCAGGCCTAAGCACTCGATCAACTTGCATCATGTACATTCCGTCTAGAAAATAGAGATGTTCTCTTAAGATTTCATATAACGGAAAATATACATTTAAGGAAGGAACAGAATGATTTTCAAGTCCAAAAGACCCCCAAAATCCATAATAGAATTGCAGGACAGGCCCTTACTATGGTCAAACTAACAGAGATGGAAGGAAGGATCAAGTTTACGATGAACTTGGAAGTTCATCGTCCTAATTGTAAGAAAAATTCAGTTCAGTTAGTAACTTGGAACATAAAAAAGTTCAATGACCAACATCAGATTTTGGTAGTGATCACTAGTGTTTTTAAACCCCCATGTGATCAAGATCATACTTCAGTCAAGAAAGCTAGAAATAAGCCTGTAGAAGTTTCATTATCAAGGATGGACAAAGAATATATAAACTATTGCATATCATGACCGGAAAAGATAACACAATACAACAAAATCTGCTATCATTCGTATCCTTACTATTTCCACCCCATGGAAACAAACATCGGGAACAGTGAGCCATCTCAAAAGCCCTGGATGGATATGGCAGCTTTATAGTTCCAAGGACATCGATGACAGCGGGATCACCTCTTTCTAAAGCAAACTGACCTTGCGCTTTATGCGAGTCTCTTGGGGCATATGACATTGCAATAACATTTTTCTTAAACAGGTAGGCACCCCAACTTGCCACTTAACAGGCCATGCATAATAGATCGATTGATGATTATTTGGAAATCAAGGTAACAACAAAACAGATGCATTGATAATGACCAAGAATATAGGCATTTTATCACTTTATCCTTTTCTTCTTTACGTATGACATGTTTGGTTAAATGGATTAAATAGTACATGATAGTATTTAAAAAAAAAAAGTTGAAATATTGTCTATTACAGTGTCCAATGAGATTTGATATCACGTACGAACATGGCCGGCCCTAACTATAGGCGGCGTAGGCAATCAAACCTTACCACAATACAACTATCAAGGGATGGAGATAGACCTCCAAGCACATGAACTCGATCTACTGGACTAAGAGGGAATCGATGGGAAGAAAGCCTAGCATGGGAGCACTCAAGCAAATGCACCTTACAACACTTTGAAAACTAATGCAAGGTTAAGGTAACTCACTAAAGGGGCCAAGAAAATGATCCTAGACAAGGAAGAAGATAACCTTGATCGGAGCCTAAGGCCCCGTTTTGATGAGGGCTTCCAAATTATGTAATATTAATTGATTGGTTTGAAGAAAAACGAAAATTATAATTATGATGTGCAAACACAAGAGATAATAAAATTTGAAAATACAAACATCTCTAAAAAATCATATAAATGGCATAAAACTTATCATATACATTTGTGTATCACATAAATATATGATAACCATTATTTTCTCTATATATAATTAATATGAACATTTATCTTTTTTTTTAAACAAGAAATAAAAAGTCATTTTTCTCTCTTCAAAATTTACGACCAATACTTTTTCTAATGCTCTCATATTGAGTCTTGCACTAATTTAAAGAGCTGCTCAGTGTTCATTTCTCTCTATGTTCTTGCATTTCGTTTTATTTGGGATTTTTTCGATCTACTTATTATTTTTCTCCTTTTTATGTTTGTTTAGGAGTTTAAATCTTGTATTTTGTTTTCCCATTTTGTTGATTATGTTTAATTATTTTCTAAATCAAAGTCAATAATTAATTTTAATCACATATTTCATAGGACCCACAACTTTTCAACCACGCATTCCATTAACTTTTATCAAAATCAGCTAGAAATCTAATTTTAATCTCCATCGAAAAGGGGCTTAATATTCATATAGGGCCCCCAGTGTTCTAAAAAGTTTTCCTAGACGACATCTAGGCACCACGTATGCTCGAAACTCGGGTAAAATGCCTCGCTTCACGCTTAGGCCTTTTTTATCAATTCCTAAATGGCTAATTTTTTTTCCTTCATCTCTTTCGTTTTCCCTAAACTCGTTTTATTAGATTTTTTATTATTTTTATTATTTTTTTGAAAGTCTTTTATTTGACTTTAGTTTATTATTTTATTATTTAAAAAAAAACTTTTCTTTTGACTTTAATTTTAAGTTTTTAAAAGATTATTTCTCTACAAAAGTTATAAATGATTTTATCAACAAATAGTTAAATAAGATTTAAGTTACAGTGTTATATACATTATGTAATTACTCGTTATTTTGTATAAAACTTCGAAAACATGTATGAAGATCCTACAAATCTATTCAATAGGACTAGGGGTGTCAATTGGGCTCGTTGGCTTGGACTGCCCGGGAAAAGCCCGAGCTAGCTGGTGTGGCTAGTCGGCCCATGTCATGGGCCATTTTTGGTCCGCAACGAGTCGAGCTTAAAAAATAAATAAACAAAAAAATCTGCAAAACTTTTTTAAAAAATAATAAAATTATTTAGCTGTCTTAACAGTACCTTGCCTATTATGGAAGCTATAAAAAAAATCGAGTCGGCTCGGGTCGAGCCTAGATTTTTTGGCCGAGCAAAATCTCGGCTCTGCTCGAGCCAAACAAAGCTCGAACCATTTTTATTCGAGTCGAGCTCGAGTTTCGGCTCGACTCGTTGACATCCCTAAATAGGACTTGTCTAGTTGAAAATTGAAAATATGAAAAATAGTCTAGTTTCTGTATTTTGAAAACTTGAAAATTGTACAATTAACTAATTGTTGAAATTATTAAGTAAATATAATTTTTATAATTTTAGATGTTTGATATGTATTATTTTAATTATTAAATGATTAAAAATTAAAATAATATTAAAAATAGAAAAAATACTTTTTTATACGTAAGCATCGTCTAGGCTCGCTTAAGCTCGTAAAGTTTGAAACTTCGCTTCCATAATTAACCACGCTTTACGCATTTTTGAACACTGATGCCCCATATTTGAAGTTTGCATAAGGACCCCAAAATATCAGAGTCGGCCCTGCGTACGAAACATGCATTTAGGCTCTTAATTGATAAGCTGTTGACTTACCCCACATCGAGTATCAAGTGCAGTTCAGACTGTTCCATCGTTAATTGGTACTGGATAAATGAAGAGAACATATCTGCACAAGAAAATGGGATACTTACAGATTGAAAAAGAAAGAAAAGTAGCAAATCTCAGTGAACCCAAAAGGATCAGATCATTTTTCTATTAAACATGAGTACTTTTGTTAATTACAAATATGCAATTAGATTGTGTCCAAATTCCGGCTTTTTACTTTCATTTTTGTTTAGAGTAATGTTATTTATCATCACGATGATGAAATATCGGTAATGTTTCAATCCATTATCTCTCACATTTCTCTCTCGCAAAAATTGAGCTGCTCGTCACATTACCGATATTCCATCATCATAATGATAAATAACATTATTCTTTTATTTATGTATGGACATTTGAATAATGCTACTTGCACACTACATAATAATTTACATACAAATGAAATATCAAAAAAAGTGTGAAGAAGTTTTTTTTATATTTATTTGACTGAAAAAATTCCGACTCAATCATGTCTTACCACATCTTGTATATTTAAATCATTATATGAACATATTATGTACATATATAGCACAACTATTTTTAAATTAGGCACAAAACTGAACTGGCATCAAATTATTTTGGTCAAGAGGTCATTATGACATCGTTCTTACAAGAAACATGTCCTTAGGCTAAAATTTCACTGTAGACCCTAACTTATGAACATTGTTGTAATTTGGTCCTAACTTCTTCTCTTGAAAATGTCATTTCCAATGCAATATCTTAAAATTGTAGCATCATCGTTCCTCCAATAAGCGAATTCCTTACATTTGGCGATCAACAACACACTTTAATGGTGCATCCCACTTTGTTGATGTTATAAATCTTGTATGTATGCGATCAACAACACACTTTTTTTTTTTCTGCTAAAAAATTGAATCAACAATCAAATAATATGATTTAATGTGTCAAAATATTCATAACAACTTAGCACAATATGTGAAGGTTGAATCATCCTTTAACAACTAAATTTTATTTCAAGCGAACTATTTCTTTCAACTGATATTTTTGTGCGTCCTAAATAAAACACTAACCGGTTAGTTGATATCAATTTTATTATGAAATTTGAGTATAAAACTGGATACGTTTTGAGTCCATGTTTGAATTTTCAATCTAATCAATCAGCACCCGTTTGACACAGAATAAAAGTCTCAACTAAAACGTAAAAATAAGAGTGTATTTTGAAAGACTTTCCTAAAGCTTAAAAGCACCTCATGGAGGTTCCGAAGCTCTTTTGTTTAAAACTAGATTTTAGTATGTACATTACACTTGTTATGTAAATAAAAATAATTTATTTATGCATTCTATATATTAAAGTTGAAAATGAAAATCTACCAAAATTATCTTGTTACATATGGTCAGAAAATCAGCTCAAGACACGAAAAAAGCAGCTACTATGCTGCAGTATTTTTGTTATAGATAATGTCACTTGTGTTACCCCTCAAATCCGAAGCCCAAGGTCAGATCGCCACGTAGACAGCTACGTAAGCAAATGTCAGCCTGGATAGTCACGCAAGGGCTATTGAGGCTGGTCGAGGTGTCTCGGTTTTGGGGATGGCAGTAGGGATGACGATCCTCCGTGGAATGAGGCCACGTGGCACGACACGTGGGCAGCTGGCCAAACACATCAGTAGAGAGGAACAGTCTGAGGCCCTCACACTTCCCCGGAGGACGAAGCTGCGTAATGTGCATGAGGACCTCAGATCTCTCTGAAGTTGTCTCCAACTCCTCAGAGGCTCATGAGGCCGATGTTGCCTCTGGTAATAGATTTGAAGATTTATTAGAAGTGATTGATGTAACACTTGTAATAAAGTTTGTCAGTATGTCGTCAGCTTATTGTATAGGGCGGTTGATCATTTATCAATGTATTAATTGTGTGAATAGACAGT
>CAIGRT010180289.1:0-17391 GCA_903798405.1 Fraxinus platypoda
TTAATATATACCGGAAATATTATCAGGTTTTTATTTTAACATTTCACACACACAAAAATAAATAGGTAAATACACTTTTGAGATTTTACAATAGTTTATTGATTATAAATATTAATACATCTCTACATACAGGAACACCAACAAGGCAAAATAGGGATGACAAACGTTTCAGTCTGGTATTACCCACTTGATGAAGACAACCCAGAGGATGTCAAGGCTGCTTCGAGAGCGATCGATTTTTATTTAGGATGGTAAATGGTGCTTGTTTATCATTACCACCAGCGATTTCTCTGCATCTCTATAAATTCCTAAATCTCCAAATGATATTAGTGGCCTGGGAAGTTCGTTAAATTGGAATCCATTATCGAAAATTTCTTCTCTTCCATTCTTTTTATCCTTCAACCTGTTTATGCATTTTTTTTGTTTGTATATTTTATAAACTATGTGCCTTTTTAAGAGTACATGAAATATATTTTTATAGAAGTTCAGGTAGTACATCAATAATAATTATTCTAATTTTAACACATTTCTCCTGTTCAGGTTTGTAGCCCCTGTAATAACAGGTGATTATCCACCATCCATGAGAAACAATGTACGAAAACGTCTTCCCAAATTTAAACCAGACGAGGTGGCGCTAGTGAAAGGTTCCTGTGACTTCGTAGGCATCAGGTGATTATCCACCATCCATGAGAAACAATGTACGACAACGTCTTCCCAAATTTAAACCAGACGAGGTGGCGCTAGTGAAAGGTTCCTGTGACTTCTTAGGCATAAATTATTACACAGCTTGTTATGCCAAAAATGCACCTCGAGAGACTTCAATATCTCATTATGACAATGATCATCATGTTGTAGATCACAGTAAGTACCGAGACCTTTTCTCGAGTTCAGTTATAATCTTTTACCTTGACATAAAATGGACACTACTTCTAACAAGATGTTTACTTCTCATTCTTTTGTAGCTCATCGCAATGGCAAGCCAATTGGTAAACGGGTGAGTCATTAACAGTACCTTCCCTGAGAAAAAAAATATAGAAAATGGAATGGATTATTCCAACAATTTAGGCATATCAACAATTTATGGTGAAACATGATCGTGTCATAGACTCCTAATATATACCGGCACATTGAACTAAAATAGATATAATGGTTTACATAATTTCTGATGCTTATGTATTATCTAAGGTAATTACAAATCTTTTTTACTTTGTGTCAGGGTGGTTCGGAATGGTTGTACATAGTTCCAGAGGGAATTTACAATATGATGCTTTATCTAAAGGAAAGATATAATAATCCCGAGATTTTCATTACAGAGAATGGTATATAGTCGTGTTTGTTTATATATATAGCAAGAATATTCATTACAAATACTAAATTTTCAGAGCATTTAGTGATTTGTTGATTTCTTCTATAATCTTTTGTAGGGGTGGATGAATTGAAAAACGATAATCTAACAATTTCACAGTCTTGTATTGATGAAACAAGGGTTGAATATTACAAGGACCATATTGCATATCTTAGAAAGGCAATGGAGTAAGTCATCTTTTTTTTTTTTTTCCAAATATTGAAGTTAAATTTGAAGAAAAATTATAAATTTTGAAATTAATCGATTATTCTTTTGTTTTCAGTTGTGGTGTACGTTTGAAGGGTTATTTCATATGGTCATTTTTTTGATAATTTTGAATGGAACCAAGGGTACAATGTTAGATTTGGAAAAAAGATCAGCAGAGTGGTGGACGAGTTTCCTGACAAACAAGCCAAGGAAGCTAAAGGATGTCAAACCTGAAGAATAATGACAATTACTGCTTACTTTAATTTATTTAGAAATGTTAAGTTGAATAATGCAAGCATGGATGCATGCTTGATGTACCTTTTATTTCGTCCTTTATTTTCTTACGGCTAAGAAATAAAGTAATGGAACCCTTCGAGGCTCCAAGTGTAATCTCGTGTTTTCGCNCTTCATTCTCTTGTGGGCAAAGAAATAATGTAAAGTTGTACCTTGTAGTCATTATATTCAATTAAATGGGACCCTTCGAGGCTCCAAGTGTAATCTCGTGTTTTCGCAATAATGGATCTTGAACTTTCACATTTGGTTAGCATCATTCTGAACGGTTATAAATGTAGTAGCAAAGAACTTGTTGGATGGATTCCATCTAAACTACCGACAAATAGATGCACACGTCCACATTTGAAGGGTAAACTTTTTATTAGGTTTATATCCAGTCTAGCATAACCTAGAAGGGGTTTGAATATATTGATTGTATAATATAACTCATAAGAGTATTTTACACATTTATCTAGGTTCTTAAAGTTACTTAAAAGGTTATTTTGATAGAATTTTCCTTATTTTAATCTTGCAAAAGGAATAGATTTAGAACTTAATTGGAGCAAGAATAGTGGATTTGAATAACTACTGGGGAGTTGAGGACTTGGTAGAAGCTTTGGAATAGTTAATTTTATAATTTTCAAGTTTTGGGAAACATATTTGGCATTTGGAAAGTGTGGGGATCAAAAGTGTATGAAATAAGAACATTGGGATCAACTTCAATATTTTCAGAACTTGAAGGACCAAAATTGAAGAAATCCAAAGATGGAGGACCAATTAGGATCAAATTAGAAGTTCAGGGGCTGAAATGAACAAAGTTAAAAGCTGAAGGAGTAAATTGGATTAAATTTAAAACTTGAGGACATAAAGTCCCTGTTGGTCACTGTTTGTAAACCACAATTTTTTCCGACTTAGTTCGGGATTTTTATTTATATTTACTTAAAAGTGTGAATCAAAAGAATTAACGACAAATTAAATACAATAGATTTTTTATTTTATTTATTTATTTATTATTATTATTATTTTTTTTTGTGGTTAGTGATGGTTAACGTCAACCTATGTACAGTAGTTTCACATTGTCCAAAAAGGTAAGATGCATTAGACAATGTAAAATTGATCTTCTGCATTCAGTGGATAAAAAATTTTCACCGATGTGAAGAGAATCATAAATATTGTTCTCTAAATGTATGACTATTTCATAGAATCATAAAAAAAATTCTCTTACTACATAAGACGATGTGAATATGAAACAACCCTAAGCCTTAGTGCTACCCAACATTATTATTATTAATGTATTTTTTTTATTTTTATTTTGGTTTAACGATTTGATTAATCTGTATTTATTAAATAACTGGAAACAAGAGAATCCTAACAACATCGAGTCATATCCTCCTATAGTATGTTCGATGGAGGATTGTATCGTTTATTTTTATTTAAAAAATAATGATTGTTTCCTAATTCAATGTAAATCTACGTAACTGAATTTTGAAATAGGGAACCAGTTTTTAATAAAATTAGTCATTGACATTAAATTCAAAATACTACGTTGGATTAAAATTGGGCTTCCTAACTACCTAAATACAATTTTATTTAATTAAAATGAAATATTCAATTCCTTTCGGGTAAAGAGTTATTTTTACTAATCCATCATCTTAAATTGCCACAGGTCGAGGTTCACTACCTACCATAGATAAGTATATGAGATCCAGTAGTCAAGTTTACAATTCAAGCTCCAAGTAACCATATTTAAAAATGGACTCAAATATAAATTTTAAAAACAGTTCCACTAAATGGATGAAATTACACGTTTACATCTCACCAATTAAATTGATAACAAGTTGTTCCGTTAATTTAATTAGATTTACTTTATTCTTACACCTTACTAGTTCACAATGATATTCCTAAATCAATATTCCATTAACATCGCTCGATACCACTTGATATGAAACCAACTATCGGAATAAAATATTGAAGTTATATGGCAAAATATGAAGTATATGACCACAAGTAAAAGAATAAAAGAAGGCAAGAAAATATGGTAGAGAAATTAGAAAATTTTATTGCACCAATAATAATGGAGAAATATACAATTGATCCTAAAGTTCTAGAAATCTCTTTTCTCACACTACAAAATTGTATAAAAGAGCCTAATATTTATTGGGAACATGTAGGGAACGTCCAAACTCTCCTAATAGAGTTGTTGATGAAGTAGGATGCCAAAAAATCGAGTCCAAATGAGAGAAAAATGTGGAAAACCAGAATAGGTAACCTCCGGGCGCCACGCCGCTAGGCGTTCTGCCCAAAACAATTTTTTTTTTGTTCCAAGTTGTTTTCTCCAACCCGAACTCTTCTTCAAGTCCAATACAAATTTCTAACTTCCAATGGGCTTCCAAAATAGAATTTCAACTTGACATAAGACTCCAATAGTATTACAAACTAAATTCTTCTTGGCATGTACTTCAATTAGAATTTTTCAATTACTTCAACAAGGAATTTGGGTCACACCCAAATTCTAACATATGTTTTATATAAAGGAAATATATAATAATTAATCTCGAGATTTTCGTTAATTGGAGTGGTATATATAGTTGTGTTTATAAGTTTATTTATATATATATATCAAGAGTATATATACATGGCAAATACTAATTTTTCGTATCATTTAGTGTTTTGTTGGAAACCTTCTATGATCTTTTGTAGTGGTGGATGAAGTGAACGGTAAAGCCCTAATAACTTCAAAGTTCCTATTGATAAATGAATAAATAAATAAAGGAATTAAGTATCATAATGACCATCTCGTTTACCTCAACAATAGCAAAGGAGCAAGCTATAAATTTTTATTTTTTTTGCCCTTTCGTTTTCAGACACAGTGTATACACGAAGGGTTACTTCATATTGTCAATGTTCAAGGATTTTTTATGTTAGATTTTGCATTTTTATGTAGACTTCATAAACTGACGTTTGACAAAATTACCTTAATGCTCAACTATATGGTAGATGAAATTCCTGAACAAGCCTATGATACCATGGAAGCTACAAGATGTCAAAACTAATGCCTACAAGATTTCCATGGAATAGATCTTGAACACGGTCTTGTTAAAAGGCGAAGATGAGACGATGTTTGAAATTAAAATTACTACTTCCTTTGATTTATTGTGAAATGTTATTTTGGATAATGCAACCATGGATATGCATGCTTGATGTCACGTAAATGAACTAATGTTGTAACTTGTAGTCACTATGTTCAAATAAAAGGAACCCTTAGAGGCACCAAGTGTAATTCTCGTGTTTTGAAATTCTGTAATAAAAGATTTGGGAGTGACTCAATTCTAGTTAATTAGTATTTTTTATTTTCCTTTATCCCTATAATGTAAAAGAGGCTAACTCAATTTAAAAAAATAATAATTGTTTCCTAATTCAATTTAAATCTACGTAATTGAATTTTGAAATAGGGAACCAGTTTTTAAATAAAATTAGTCACTGACATGAAATTCAAAATACTACGTTGGATTAAAATTGAGCTTCCTAAATACAATTTTATTTAATTAAAATGAAATGTTTAATTCCTTTCGGTTAAAGAGTTAAATAGTTATTTTCACTACCTACCATAGATAAGTATATGAGATCCGTTATATGAGTTAAAGAGTTGACAATTCAAGCTCCAAGTAACCGTATTTAGAAATGGTCTCAAATATAAATTTTAAAAACTGCTCCACTAAATGGATGAAATTACACGTTTACTTCGATAATTAATTCAACTTACGTCTCACCAATTAAATTGATAACAAGTTGTTCCATTAATTTAATTAGTTTTACTTTATTCTTATTCCTAAATCAATATTCTCGAATAGTGGAAACAAATTTAATGTATATTATTCACTCGTGCATGGAAACCATCCAAGAGATGTCTCACACAATTTTTATATATAGAATTTTATAGTTTAATAATATTCTATTTAGAGACTATTTCTGGTTTTCTAAATAACTTCTATTATTCAAAATATTTTGTCATTTGTTCAACTTGAAAACTAGGCAAGGTTGATAACACTACATCTTTAACGTTTCATTATTGAAATAAAAAAAAAAATCTGTTTTTTCTGAATTTTTTTTAAGCACAATCTAGTACCTGGTAAGATTCTGGACCATGAAATTGAAAATCTATAAGAATCCAAACCAACTTCTTTCATCAAAGCCACATCTTCCTGCAACACTATTGACAGTGAGTACAATATACATTCAAATACATTATTCTTGTTTCTTCTACTTTTTTCAAAATTGAACTTTTTTTACTTAATTATATGTTAATTATATTCGTTAGGTTGAACTCAATGCAAACTGGTGGAATTGGAAGAAATGAACGAAAATGGGAAAAAATGAAAGAAATTCAAAGTTTGGGGAAAGTGTAACATTTGATAGTTGATTCAGACAATAAAATGATGATTGAAGATCACATATGATCAATTAGATGCAATTGGAGGTCAAATGAGTGAAATATTGTTGAAGTATTTTCACAAATCAATTTCCAGCCAAATAATTTATACTCTGAACTTTATTTTTATGTAAGTGTTAAAGTTTTTATAAATTCTGACCTTAATAAAATATGAGGGATTAGATGACTGCCTCACTTAATGCTTGAACTGATATGGAATTTTGATACAATATTTGTAAATTAATTAACATCACTATCTGCTACGAAAAATTAAATAGCTTAGTGCATTTACCTTGAACATGTTATAGTGATCGATTGCCACTTTTCCATTTGAACGATCTGCAATGCTACCTGCCAATCCAATTAATAAAGATAAATATACGCTCCCAATGATCTTCTATCACAAGTACATGTACACGTGCGTGTGTTGCTTGGGTCCATTATTGAGATTTGGGGTTCTATCTTAAAATTCGATAAAAAGAGTGTCACAAGCCTTCTTTTGTTGATTGATGTATTTAACTCATGAGATTATATACATGACATGCCTGTGCAGGATATTGACTCGTTAAAAAACATCAATCCTTGAATCCGAAAGCTTGTTCGAGAGTTTGAGATGGATCAAGTTACTTGTTTGAGTTTGTTGGACGATGATACGATATTTAGAATAGAGATTTCATCTCAAATGGACAACGTTATATATAGGAGTAGCTGAGCTCTTATATGTTAATTTATATTTTATATTTACTGTTTTTAAACATACAAGACTAGAAAGAGAGAGATTGAAGAGACCAGGTTCATGTTCTGTCATATAATCCCAATTACTCCAGCCTTTATCACCTACATTCCAAGCACCTTCTACCTGAAATAAATTATACATTCATAAATTAAGAACTCAAGAAAGTTAAATTACATGTGAATGGATCTTCTAACATATACACTCCCACATGATACTTTTAGCAAATCTTCATTATTCTAAACAATAATGGATTGTTTTATAAGCTACATTTAATAGTATTTCACAATGTAACGAATAGTACGGTTTGTCCATTTTTCTGTCCAAATCTGCCAGATACAACATATTAAAACATACTAATTTTTCCCTTGATATGCCGATGTTATATCACCGAAGATAAACTCCTCGGAAAATTAGTTACAAACCTGATATGCAGATGTTGCACCGCCGAAAATAAAATCCTTGGGGAAGCTAGAGCATTTGACCTCAGTTTGGGATGGATTCATTGGAATGAGCGGGATGAGATATTATAGTTAGTTGGGAGAGGTGTATGGTTCCTCTCATCCATGCACTCTATTTGTAGACTGGGTTTCAAATACTTGTATCATACTATTAACATAAAGCATAAAGTAAGTATAATCTATTGGGAAAGGTATCAATACTTTTCTTCATTCTACTTAAAGTAAAATCTGTACACCTTAAGTCATTCTTTACTTTGTTCTCATTACATCTCAAGACCTTTCTTTGGTTCTCCATATTAGACCTTGATAAGTGAATTTTGTACACTTATCTAGACCATTAAATTAGAGTATTTATTAGTCATTTGGATGAGTTATAGCTTAATTATATGTTAATTATACTTGTTAAGTTGAACTCAATGCAAATTGGTGGAATTGGAAGAAATGAACGAAAAACGGACAAAAGACCAAAGTATAAACATCCAACGGTTGATTCAGACCATAAAATGATGATTGAAGATCACATATGATCAATTGGAGGTCAAAGGAGTGAAATATGGTTGAAATATNGAATTGGAAGAAATGAACGAAAAACTGACAAAAGACCAAAGTATAAACATCCAACGGTTGATTCAGACCATAAAATGATGATTGAAGATCACATATGATCAATTGGAGGTCAAAGGAGTGAAATATGGTTGAAATATTTGCACAAATCAATTTCCAGTCGAAAAAATTATGCTCCGAATTTTTAGCCTCAAATTGAAACCCATTTCTCGGATAGCAAACGTTCGAATTGGAAAACATTGTATTTCTAGAAGAGTTGTATCCCTTTGAATTAGTTTTCAAACGCACTTTGAGTAATTTTAATTGGATATGGAGTGAGACAGTTATCACCAAAATACCGAAGGTTGCGCAGAGACGAAACAGTGCAAACCTGCTAGCAATACGCTAACTTTAATAACCCAAGAGCCATTTGACTGTATGGTACGTGCATGGTAATTATGCATGTGCGCATAAGCGCTGACTTCTTTCGCAGATGAATCAACAGTTTTCATTCTCGATTCAAACTCTTTTGGAACCCAAATTGGACAGATTTTGAGCTCTTTTAAGGTGTTTATAAATACAAAACAAGCTACATAATGGAAAACTCTCTCTTACCTCTTCCTACACAATAATATCATCATATTCATCAATGACAAGGGGCCCATTGCTATATTTTGAGAGAGAAGATCAAGCACTAGCAAGGAATTAAATGTAAATTACATCAAGATTTTGAAAATTTCAACATTGGACTTGAGGATCAACATTTTTTGAATTATTTCATGATATGGGTGATATTTTTCAATTCTTCTTCTTGTAATTTATTTAAAAACGTGCTAGGCTAGATCCATTTTTGTATTGTATTATAAATTGTGGTAAAGTTACATGTTAGGGTGGATTTATGTTTATTGATATGAAACTTGATATTTATGCGTATAAGATTTATGTTTTGCATCATGAAATAATAGTTTGATTCAAAATTTGAATAGGTTGGAAAAAAATTAATTAGTTGACCACAGATGCTAAATTCATATAACCACTAAATTATACATCCTGAAACCATTTTCTAAAAGAGTTTGGGGTGATGGAGTTGTTGTAGGGAGATATTGAAATGAATGTAGAATCCATGTGTGTTAAATTTTGTGTAGATTGTCTAAGGCCAATAAGATGAAAATTTTGTGAAAATCTTAAGTTAAATGTTGATTTTTGAGAATTAGTGTTTAATAAGGGGCATTAAATTAATCATTGCGTGAAATTAAAAAAAAAACGAATAAAAAATATTGTCTCATTGTGAATTCTATTCGTAACCTTTATGACTTGAATGATTAAGTTTACAATGGTATCTAAAATTCAGTACCCTATAGTCACCTGACTTGGGAGTTATCGACCAGAAGCTTGCTAAATGATAATTTAGAAAGTTTAATGGAGAAAAGTCCGCATATAAGATGAAAAAAATGGAAAAGAAAAAAAATGATTATTACACGCCTTGATTAAGCCTCAAACATTTATTTTGAGAGAATTTAAACCTCTGACAATGGAATATTAACTTAGGTTATAGTTTTGTTTGAGGACAAACAAATCTTCAAGTTTGGAGTGTTTGATAAATGTATTTTGTACACTTATTTAGGCCATAAAATTATAGTATTTATAAGTGATTTGGATGGGTTATAACTTAATTATATGTTAATTATAAAGTGTAACATTTGATAGTTGATTCGGACAATAAAATGATGATTGAAGATCACATATGATCAATTAGATGCAATTGGAGGTCAAATGAGTGAAATATTGTTGAAGTATTTTCACAAATCAATTTCCAGCCAAATAATTTATACTCTGAACTTTTAGCCTCAACTTAGAAACCATTTTTCGGATAGGAAACGTTCGAATTGGAAATATTATATTTGAGTAGCTATCAAACGCACTTTGAATCATCTCAATCGGATATCGGGAGAGAAAGTTACGACAAAAATACCGAAAGCTGTACTGAGATGGAACGACGCAAACCTACGCGCACGGGGGGCCATTTTGGCACGCACGATACACTAACTTTCATAACCCCAAGAGCCATTTGACTCAATGGTGCGTGCATAGTAGTTATGACTATGTGCGTGGGGGGCTTTTTCTGCAAATGAATTAGTAGTTTCCTTTCGCGATTCAAACTCTTTTGGAACCGAACTTGGATGCGATTTTGACCTATTTTATAATGATTATAAATACAAAACAAGGGTTACATATTGGAAAACACTCTCTTACCTCTTCATACATGATAACATCATCAAATTCATCAAGAACAAATGGGTCAATTGCTATATTTTGAGAGAGAAGATCAAACACTAGCAAGAAAATGAAGGTCAATTTACATCAAGAAAATGAAGGTCAATTCAACCTTTTACTTGAACATCAACATCTTTTGAATTATTTCATGATTCGGGTTATATTTTTCTATTGTTCTTCTTGTAATTTATATAAAAACATGCTAGGCTAAATCCCGTTTTGTATTGGATGAAGATTAACCATATTTGTTATTTACTTATAATTCAAAAATAGAGTTTAGTATTTATTGCGTTTCTTGATTAATTTTGCATGCCCATTACATTATTTAATTGATTAGCCACCAATTAAATAATTAGTTGTTTGTTGTAGTGTTGGGAAACTCACAATAAGTTTAAAACACGGCAAAAATAACATATGTGCAATAGATGTTGGGAATAACATTTATCATGTATGCAATTATATAGATAATCTAAACTTTAATGCATTCTCATTATTCGAATTCGGGCTAGGAATTGATTCGGGTCGTGGTTAAGATGATTTAATTTGTCTTGGAAAAGAAAGTTAAACACATTAGCCTTATCGATTGTCAAAAATGCATAAAAAGAACTATATTACAAATCAAGAATTGAAATAGATAGAAATATACGGATTCGAAATTCAATACAATCATCCGTAGTTTGACAAAAACCGAACGTTTACAGCTTTCTTAGATTAATTTAGATAAATCAAGTCATAAACTCTTTTGTGTTACATAATTCAAGTTCCATACAAAACTAATAAACTTAAATTGAATTTATTCCCTATGGGACGATACTCTCAACTTACTAAATCTATTACTCGTCAACAATTCCGTACGCTTGCGAGTTTCGCACGAACATACCTCTTGAGTTAATTACGATTTTTGTGTATAGATATTTTTTTATATGGGTTACTATTATTAAGAAAAACTCTTAAGTTTGTAACGGACAAAACAAAAACTAAATTACGGAACAACTTTTTATCAATTTCATTGGCAAAACAAAGGGGTGTTAATCAAAGTTAGTTTTTTGTTCCAATTGCTGAGACGTAAATTGGATACATAATTATTGAATTAAACGTGCATGAATGGAATGCAATTTCAGTTATTTAGTGGAGCAGTTTTTGAAATTAATATTCGAGCCCGAGTTTAAATATGATGATTTGGAGCTTGAATTGTATTAGGATAAATCGTTGACTTCGATGAATCCACACTATTGGGTTGATAGAAGGATGAGTTTCACAATAAGAAGATAAACCTCATTGGATATAATTAACTCAATAGACTTTAACTGTTGTAATTTGATTTTTATTCAAACTGTGTAATCAATATAATTAACTCAATGGACTTTAACTGTTGTAATTTGATTTGTATTCAAACTGTGTAATCATATTCCTCATGTTTAGATTAAGTTTGTAGTTTAAGATGTTTTGAATCTCCGTAATCTTCTTTAGATTTGCACTATAAATACTTACTCTTTAATCTAATTAATGCACTGACACGAGGATATGCCACTCTATTAGTGAAGATAAGAGAGGCGCTCCAGGCATATCAAGGGTATATTAATTTCAACATCGTCAAGAATAAATCTGTATACGATGAAATCCTTGGACAACCTGCCATGAAGCAGGCAAATATAATTATCTTCCTCCATCAATCGCATGTGAGGTATTCTACGAATAAAGGCGAAATGTTCTTAAAGTATAATCAAGGAATCCTACGCAGGAACCATAAAAGTAATAACAAATGATATATGAAAGTTCTTAAGAATATCATTGCCATAGTTGAAACGAGTACTCCCAAGGACAAACTGGAGATTGATGACTCTATCAACCCCCACATAAGTGATTGTATGTCAGAGGAAGCTGTGGTCGAAGAGCTAGAAAGCTTTTCCGTTAACTCTGAAGATGCAAGTGAAGCTCCGAAAGTTGGCAATGAATTGTGTAAACCTGTAAAAAGACTGCTAAAAAACACCCTGGCTATGAATCTATGTATGTTCACCTGAAAACATGCTAACATGATGGGGATAGATCACAAAGTCACCTTTCATGCCATAAAATCGATCAAAAATAAGCCTAAGATGCAAAGGTGTCGGCCAATGAGCGTTGAAAAACGTGATGCATTGAAAAGTGAGGTGGATAAACTATTAGAAATTGACTTTATCCGCAAAGCTCAATACCTAGTGTGGGTAAATAATTCCGTTCTAGTACCAAAGAGAAATGGAAAATAGCGAGTGTGCCATACTTTCTTGGACTTGAATAAAGTTTGTCCTAAAGAAAGCTTTCCGCTCCCCAGAATTGGTCAGCTGGTAGAAGTAACTGTGGGGCACGAGTTGTTAAGCTTCATATATATATATATATGTGTGTGTGGACCTGATGAGGAAAACACCACATTCGTAATAGATTGGAGACTATATTACTATAAAGTAATGTCATTTAGGCTAAAAAATATTGGTACTACGTACCAAAGGCTAGTGAAAAGAATATTCGCAGATCGGATAGGAAAAATGATAGAAGTATACATGGATGACATATTGTGAAAAGCCTTTAGGCTGGGGACTATTTAAAACATCTGGAAGAGGCTTTCAACATATTGCAAAAATATAGGATGTAACTTAATCCGCTTTAATACTCCTTTGGAGTTAAATCTGGAAAGTTCTACAGTTACATGGTCAATCGATGAGGCAAAGATGCGAACCTCGACAAAATTAAAGCCCTCATAAAAATACATTCCCATTTAAGATGTGTTTGTCTCCCATTATTGAGAGATTGGTTTGTGTGTAGAATATTTTATTGGGTGAATGTGTGGTGAAAAATCTTCCTGTAGTAAACAATTTTTTGGAATAATGGTAGACAAACAGGGGCTAAATCAAATGAGGTACAAAACCTAAGGGGAAGGGTCGTCGCTCTATGTAGATTTGTATTACAAGCAACAGACAAATGTTTCCCTTTCTTCCAAGTGTTGAAAGGAAGAAAGAAATTCAAATGGAGTAGCGAATGCGAACAAGCAGTTTTGGCTCTTGAGGATCATTTAGGGAAAGCACCTCTATTAGCTAACTAAAATAGGACAAAGCTGTTGTTATATTTAGCAGTTTTTAAGGTGACAGTCAGTTTGGTATTGGTAAAAGAGGAAGGGCGACGACAATTACTAGTGTACTAATAAGAGTATTTTGTACACTTATCTAGATGATTAAACTGAGATATGTTGTAGTACTTTTGATAAAATATACTCTAACCTCGTGTATTGATTGTTTCTTAGAAATAACTTAATGATTTGAAATGAATTTAGAAGAAAGAACGAAATATTGGTGAAAATGGATGAAATTCAAAGTTTGGAGATCAAATTGTAATTATCTAGTAGTTGATTTGGACCAAAAATCGATAATTGGAGATTTTTTAGTCAATTGGATGCAATAAGAAGTCAAAAATGAAAGAAATATAATCAAAGGATCGTTACAAATCAATTTCCAACTGCACAACACATATTCCAGATTTTCAAATAGAGTTTAAGACTCGTTTTTGAGATAGTGAACATTCGAATTGGGAAAATGTTATTTCTAGAAGAATTATAGCCTTCAAGATAGTGTTCCAATACATTTTGAGTCATTTCAATCGGATATTGGGAGAAAATGTTATAATTAAAATACTGATGACTAGGCAGAGACATAATCATACGCGCGCTAACATAACTTTCATTATTTGATTGAAACTCTTTTGGAAGCCAATTTGGACGTGAATCTTGACCTAATCTCACCATATAGAATACAAGACATGAGCATCCATTAATTGATCTCTCTCTCACCTTTCAAAATACATCTATATCATAAATTATTCGAGCACATTGGGCAAATTCAATATAAGTTGCAGAGGAAAACAAATCTAGTGAAGGATTGAATCAAAAAACATAAAAAAAAAAAATTGAAGAATCAAATCTTGGGGTAAATAATCAAGAACACAAATTGAACCGTGACATTTTTTTTTTTTTTTTTTTTTTGTATTTATAAATCTTGGGTGATGTTATTCCATTCTTCTTATTGTTTTATCATTAGAAACATGTTTAGCTAGATAATGAAGACAAACCTTATTATTATTTATTTTTAATTCAAGGAGCAAGTACTTTAGTACATTTATTTTCTTAATTGATCTTGTATGCTTATTGCATTATTTGATTGCTTAATTATCAATTAAATAATTAGTTGCTTGTTATAGTGTTGTGAGACTCAATTTCAACATATGAGCAATAGATGCTAAAAATAGTATGTATGGCGTGTGAAATTTTGTTGATAATCGTGTGATTGAATGCACGATATGCATATAAATTTGGAATAGGAATATGATCTGGTCATGTTTAGAATAAAATTAACTTATTTGGAAAAGAAAATTAAATAAAGTTGGATTATCAATTGTCATGTACACACAAATTATGTTAAATTATATAGGTCGAGAAGTGGAAATAAAATATAGATGAATTGGAATTCCAACACATATATCCAATATTTAATTAGAAACAATTGTAAATAATTCGTAGATAATTTAGCTATAATCAAATCATCCCTTTTGTTATTTACATTCGAATTTGATAACAAGTTCATAAATTTCAATTTAAAGTTTATTCCTCGTGGGACGATACTCGTAACTCATTTAATCTATTACTTGTCAACATTTCCGTACGCTTGCAGAGTTTTGTTCAAGCAAGTTTTTGGCGCTGTTGTCGTGCAATAAAGTTTTTAAACTGAATTTACAACCCGTTTGGCCCCATTATTCTCTCATTATAATGATAATTTGATTTTGGAATAGTAATTTTTTGGAAAAGTGTGGATAAAATTGAAGGAAAAAATTTGGGTTTACGTGTAATTTTATTTTATTGGAGAATGTGTGGTCAATAAGGAGAGCGAGAAAAATGAATTATAATTTAATGGAGGCCAAACAAATGCTTATTAATTCGTATTGCATTCAAATTTTACTTACGTTTTTTTATTTCGTTAATTTTAGCTACTCACCCTTATCTCTCTTGTGTTTGGTGTTTTTCCAAATACTATTCAATAGTATATGCATGATTCTAACAATAGCAATGGAGTAAAATAGTTACAATAAGTAATCTCAACTTGGATGGCAATGATATGTGATAAATGCCTTTTTGTACACTTATTGGGCACTTAATTTGATCTATTATTGATTAAATAGATGGAATTCTACTCGCAATTAGATAACATTTGCTTATAGGCCAAAAATCACCAATGGAAAGAGAACAAGGCAAAAAGGAGTGAAAATGTACAAAAAAGTACAAAATTGTGAAGTTTGGGACCAAAAATAAATGTAGAAAGTTGAAGGACCAAGGGTTTCAATTTTTGCAAGCACGATTGATATGAAAGTCAAAATTCGAGGACAAAATTGTACAAAATTATAGTTGAGGGACCTGAGGTGCAAATTACTAGAGGACTTGTGTACAAAAAGAAAAAAAATAAATAAAAAAAATGGAATGAAAGGGCAGAGAAGTGGTGCCTATGCATGATTTAAAAAAAAATATGGGGACCTTTTTGTCGCTCTTCGAAACTTCAAGGACTTAACTGTAAATTCTTGACATTTGTTAGGGCTTTAAAGCAGAAAACGGTGCGGGGGATATTATCTAGCTTTTTCTTCCTACCTTCTTCCTTTTTATTTTTCTTTGTTCTTTCTTTTTCTTATGATTTTACTTGTACTGTATGTGGGAAAAAAACTAAGAGCACAAGGAGAATACATTTAGAGAAGTAGTTGGAGGAAATCAAGATCAAGCCATCAAGAATCCAAATCCAAAAAAAGGTTTTATCTTCACTCTTGTATTTTCTTCATTATTTTCTTCTATTTGCAATGTATTGTATAAAATATTCTCATTTTTATCATATATTTAACATGGGTTAAGTTTTAATGTTGGGATTTATGGTTTAAACTTAACTTAGCTTTAATTAATTTTAATAGTTGCTCTTTAATGTTAAATTGCTTATTTTCATGTATTTTTACTATTGTTATTATTGCATTTGTATATCGTTCAAGAGAATATTGTACATTTTAGACCAAATAGTAAATACTGTAGGTTTGTGTAGGGGATAGAGATATACCCCTAACCTTAGGTGACCCATTGAGCTATTTTCACAACATTTTAGACCAAATAGTAGAACCTTAGATTCTTGTATAGGATAGAAATATACCTATAATCCTAGATGACTCATTAAGCTATTTTCACAAATATTTAATGTTGTTGTTTGATTGGAATCGACATAGAGATATAGTAGGTTAAACCAATCAATTATGGTTAATTTTGATCGAGAGATGTAATTAACTAAAATTGAAAAATCGAATATAACATCGTTTAATGAGTAATTTGTTAATTGGTTTGAGGAAAATTTAATTAGGCATCAGTTAAGCGAAATCATGAATCTCAACTACATTTTCCTCCGAAATTTCCATATATTTATGTTTTCTTAATTTTGTTGTTTTTTAGTTAACTTTCCTCATTTTTCAAAATCAAATCCTTATTGTCCGTGTGTTTTTATTATTAAAATTAAATTGATTAAAATTGTGTAATCTAAAGTAAACATTCATCGAAGGATCGACAACTCGGACTCAAAAGTTTCACTTTATTAGTTGAACGCGACCCATGCACTTGCGATTTGCACTTTCATAACGAACAAGATCTTGACATCTCTTTGATTACTAGTTTAATTAATTTTAGTTTTAACAATTTCTTTTTACTTATTTTTAATTGCTTTTATTTTTGTATACTTTGGCTAGCCCTTGTATTGTTAATCTATCTTGTGTTTGTATTATCTCATTGTACTTTTCAGCTATAGTTGCATTATTCTGATCTTGGTAAAGTAACAAAATTGTTGCAATGACAAACTTCTATATGGACAGTCAAGATATACTTGGAGGATATCCAAGTTGTGAAAATTCTTACGATGTGCATTGTATTGGGAATTGCTTGTTCTCTTACAATAGTTTACACACGTCAAAACTTCTGGGGTTAGAAAATATTTGATGTGTCAAAAACAAGCAATTGCAAATATGATGGAGAGTATGTGCTCATGGGAGATTTTGTACTTGACGATTGGGATGAGGACATCAAGCTTGTGGG
>CAIGRT010180315.1:0-31522 GCA_903798405.1 Fraxinus platypoda
TCAATAGAAATGTCATCAATGCGTTGTTTTTTTTACTCAACATTTTCTTCAATAGAATTTTGACATATTCGTTTAAAATATCTCAACATATCTTCCTATAAATCAATCAAAGAATGCATAAATATACCAACGGTGAAATGGCAAAGTTTCTTTCAAGTCATAGAATGAGTAAACAAAAATGCAGTCGACTTTTTTTTTTTCCAAAGCTTTCCCTTTTCTTGAAATCTTGCTCTAGATTTTCTCACTCTAGATTCACTCGAACTCGATTTCTCCCTTTCTTGGTTGTTTAATTTTCTGTGTGTGAAAACAAATAAATTTTGTACAGATGAAGGTTAAAAATTGAAAAATTAGTGTTTGTTGTTATGGGTTCGTTAAAAGTAAGATTTTAAATTTGCAACATGTTAAATTCTACAGTTTTGAATCTGGGTACACACATCACACTTCCCTGCATTTCTGAATCCTAAAGAAATCAATAATCTTCTTCTGTATAAAACCTGCATTTGTCTCTCAGACTCTCACCATTGTAATTACACTACACACTGACACGCACATAAAATTATACATACATTTGCACTGTTTCACATACATACATTCTTGCATAATTGAACAGGCAAATATTCTCGAACAGGCCTTAAATTAATCTATAGTTTCTTTTATTTTCTTTGCATCAAATTAATCAATAAGCTATATACCATCAGCAATTCAGAATTCAGCAAAGACAGCTAAAGAGAGAAACCAAAGTCCAAATCATCTCATTATATATCAAGCAAAAAACCGAACACATGGTGGGCGCCTTTAAAGTTTAAATCAGAGGAATAAACATTTGAAACTTGAAAGGCCAGATGTATGCAAAAAGCGAGGTAGTGTGCCCGTGGATAACAAATTCATTTCGAAATTGATTCAACTTACAAAACTTTCTTCAAATCTTCGATCCGTTCTTCTTCTTCTTTCTAAATATGGTAAATCGGTTATTAGAATTTGGAATCCCACGATTCCCAGTTCCCACCGTCGCCTAATGAGTTCGCAGGGTTTGAGAATTGGGGGGAAGAGAAGGGAACGAATTCGCAGGAGAAGAGAATTGGAGGGAACTGGAAGGGAAGGGATTCGTAGCAAGCAGGGGAGCTGGGAAGGGAATTGTAATGTGTGGGCCATTTTTTCAAAATGTTAAAAGACTTGGGCTTGGGTAGTTGGGTGAGCTTTTTTCAAGGCAAAAAATTAAAGGACTTGAACAACTTCTTTTGTAGTGCTATAGGTGCTTCAGCTTCATCTAAGGACTTGGATGTTACTGGTAAGGACGAGGATGCTTCTCATATTCAGGGTCAAAATGCCTGAACCCCCATCCCCCGGTAAACTAAACAAAAAAAAATGGATAATATTTTGAGAAAGAAAACTGTTCAATTCAACCTTTCCAGTCTTTTACCTCAATAAATAAATAAGAATTTTGCTTAATCTTCCTCACGACTTGAATAGTTCCTCCCGCAGTGAATCGTGGTGGGCGTTGAAATTGGATAGGTACAATTGAAGTTGGCAAATGTCCGTTCAATTTTTGAAGGTTTGAATGTTGAAGTACACAAATACCGTTCAATTTCTTCTTCTTCTTCTTTGCTGCTATTGCTTCTTCTTTGCCGGTTTTCTTGGGAGCCATTGTCTTCTCCACTTTTGAGTTTTAACAGTCGTTTTCTTTTCTTTAGGGTCGAAGGGTATGAAGGGGAAAAAAGAAAATGTAATATATATTTTTTTAAATTGATAAAATTGGTCAAAGGCCGAAATGAAACTTTCCATCCGGTCAAAAGGACAATTATTTCATGGACTTTTCCATTTGTACCGAAAATGGATGATAACGAATTTGACAACCTCTCACATGCGGCGTGCCCCTTGTAATTAAAAAATTCCAAAAAAAAAGTGGGGGTTCCGTCGTGAGTGTCGATCAACCTGTATGTCAACTATTTTTATTACGAATAGCACGACTCTTATTTCATAGCGTGTTGCATTTATGTATTGTTAAGATGGCACGAGTAGAATTTTGTATTAATTGTGTGAAGGAATTGTTTCTTCACAATCTATCTTTAAGCCCCACTTGGATGGAATTCGTTTATGAAGTGGGGTTCTGTTTTTTTGTTTTTATTTATGAGTCATATTTTGGTTATATCTGTATGATGCAGATTGATTGATTTGGTGACATTCTAAAAATATGCTCACTCCTTTTGCTTTCAGTTTCAATTTAATTATTATAATTGGAAATATAACTTTTTCTTATATATATATATATATTTTAATATATCTATATATTAAAAACTGATTTAAATAAGAGTCATTCATATTTTTTTTTTATAACAAAACACATTAAATAATGACATATTAAAAAAATACTTTTCAACAAATCAACTTTACAGAGGCTATTTTTTTATTTAGAGCGAATTGTTTAGTTATTTGACTAGGTCTGGGCATCTCGTGTGTAGATTCGAGTATTTCAATACTTGAAATAATCAATTACAGTTGATATATTTTGAATTTTTGTAAATGAAATCATTTGAGTTAATGTGATTACCGGAACCAAATGCGAACCCTAATGGTTGGTTCAAATTCAGGTTAGATTTCATAACAATTTTTTTGTTAATCACGAGTTCATAAGACAAATTACCTTTTCAATATCTAACAAAAATGAAAAAAATAAAAATGTCACCAAATATATATTTTAACACTTTCTTAATTTAATGCAAATATGCCAACGAATAACATTGAATATTTAAAATAATACAATCCAATTCTGTTATGGCTCGTGTGCTACACTTCAAGAAGGATTTGTGGGACGAAGAGCTCGTAAACTTATTCAAATGGATGAATCCGATTGATTTTGGGTACTTACTCTTTTGGCCTTACAAACTTGCTACTCGATGGATCGAAAAATTAGACAATGATGAATAATTTGCAAAACGGAAAAAAAAAAATTTATAATTATGAAAAAATTCGGCCAAGAGTGCAATATTCACAACGTTTCAAGAACCAATAACCATTCCAAACTCGATCAATTATCGATTCAGTTCCTAAATTCTTTTGAAAGTGGATCGAAATTCGAAACCTCCAATTCCAATTTGAGACGTTGGATTCTAATTAAAATGACTTTGAACGTCTCCCGTCAATAAACTTTCCCATTTATTTATAATTATTACTATTTTTAGCTTCCAATTAGAGAAATTAGGCCCCTGTTTGGAACTTATTAAATTGATAAAATGTAACTTAAGTTTTGGTTCGGATTAACTCGAATTTTAATCAACAGCAAGCAGAGGCAGAGCAGAGGTGGAATGGAGGAGGCATTTGTGCAACTTCAATGCAAGCACAACGGCCAATCTCAATTACTTCTATTAGTTATGCGATAAAATTTGGTTGAAATCAGCACTAGGTTAGGTTAGGCTTTCCCCTTTCTTAACGGGAATTTGTTATCAAATTTAATTACTTTGAAAAAGGGATCCCTTTAGAAAAGGAATTAATAGTGAAGTGATAAAGTAGGGGAGCATAGGATGCGTTGTGGATTGAGGTGGAGAGAAGTAGAGACATGGATTCGGGATTATGATAGGATTCAGTCGCTTGCAGTTAAATTGATCTTCGTTCAGATTGGTTGCTCATTGATTGGATCGCTTGGGGCGTTTTACAACGGGCTCTTGCTTGCTAATTTGGCAGTTTCGTTATTCGCGCTTGTCGCTATTGAGAGCAGCAGCCAAAGTCTTGGCAGGACCTATGCCGTTCTTCTCTTGTGCTCTATTTTGCTCGATGTTGCCTGGTTCATTCTCTTCTCTCACGAAATCTGGTGCGACCATTTCTTATTACTATTACGTCTTCTTCTTCTCCATTTCCATATCATGATTCTTGGCATGTTTTAATTCAAGAAAACAGTTAGAAATACTCTTGAATTCACAAATGTTTATATTGATCATTTATTTAGATGCACGGATATTTCCAGGTGTTCAGTTAAAACTAGTTTGATGCATGCGATGTCGCATAGACATGTAGTTTCCATTCCTTATTCTAGTTGCAAGAATTCATTGGGTGTTTAAATTGTCATGTAGTTTCTTCATTCAAACTGGTTGATAATTATGACAGTATTTTTATGATCTTTTGATGTATTTCTCCCATTGTCAATGGTGAAAATGCCTGGCTTGTGCAGATGATAATACAAATCCACTTCACAAGTCCACCAATAGCAGGGTCAGTAACATCCAAATGCATTATGCACGGTGTTACCCTTGTAATCAGGCGACTATTTTCCTTGGTTGAACCTATGAATTGAGTTAGCTTTGAGCAAATCTCACTTCCCTTCACATGATCAATCATATGCAAGAAGCAAAATATGGTATAATGCCTGAATATTGGGAAGCGCAACTGTTCTTTAAATGACTATCTCCAGTTCTAACAAGTTTCATGACTGGCTTTATTTCATATTTCGTCGAAGATGAAGACAGGGCATAATTAGAAAGTAATGTTGTGTATTCTTAGTTAGGTTTTGTCTTTAACTAAAAGAGGCCTGTTGGGAAAGACACCGCCAAGGCCAAAACACAGTGAAGAATTCTGGATAAGAATCTTCACTACGTCTCCATCGATGAATGAACAAAAGCTGGCTTCTTATGAGCTGATTTCCAGTTGGGTTTTTCCAAGCTTGAATGAATACAAGGGAAGTCCTAGCTATCTATGTTTGTAGCTGGATAAATCCAGACTACCTTAGTTTGGCTCAGTTAGGTTCACTGGTTCCCTGCGAATGCATACGAGCATGTCAAGTGCATCTTTACTCCTCAACATTGCTGTCAGTCAATAATTGATCTATAACTCTACAAGCTAAATGTATATATTCCTATCATCGCATATCAATAAATTCTTTTTAACACTTTTCTTCAAACAATATTTTCTTCTTTTTGGGAGCACTTAATATTTAGTTAGTTACGAAACTTCAATAATAACAATTATCGAAAACCAAGAAAAAATTATTGACATTAAAGATTTAAGTTTAAAGAACAAAACAAATTATTTTGATTGTGAAATGATGCTCAGAGATTGAAAATGATCTTTAAAAATGGGACAGGTGAGTACCCACCCACCCCGAAATCTTGGGTCAGAGGAGGAGAAAGATCTAGCATGTATTCTATGCACTTAGTTTCCCACAAACCTAGTTCTTGGCTTCATGTCCCCGTGTTTATTTTATCTGGATACAAAGCATCAGAGAAGCACTGTACGGAGCTGGAACGGAAAATATGCTACATCATTTTGGTACAGGCAGAAGATACACTTGCCAATGCATCTTCTCTTGCATCTGAATTCTCTAAGTGGAAGTATCGATGTCATTTCATGGAGTCATTCAGTCTGAAAGATACACTTTATGGTGCATCCTCACTTGTATCTAAAGTCTCAATTCCCTTAGTTATTTCTATAGCATAGTAAAAGACATCTTTCAAGATTGGTTGTCAAATCTCTTTTTTTCTCTCTACATTTGCTGATGCTAATGTTGAACTGAGGAAATTCATGTTTGCAGAATTATTGACCTTTTTTTTTTCATGTTATGAAAATAAAAGATCAAGCGAATCAACTTAAAGAACAATTCATATTTTGAATCATATACTTTAGTCTCATGGCTAAGAACCAAAAACAAGCAAATTAGACAACTACATTGAAGAAATGTTTTGGATTATTACAGAATGTTGTTTTTGACTCCAGATAGATTGACATAAATTGCATAGTCTTACTGCATTACTCGTCTGGGTGCTTCTGTCCATCAATGTCTGGGAAATGCTTATTTTTGTTGTGATGTGGGGACATGAGCTCCCCACCACCCCCACCAACAAACATACTGCACGCCTTTGATTGTTAATTTTATCCAATACATCTGTCTTCTCATAGTTGCCATCTTTTGATTCTTCTAAAGTTTGATCTATTCATGCAGGCACATTTCATCTGAGGTTTATGGAACCTTTGTTATCCTTTCGGTGAAGCTCGCCCTAACCATGCAAATTATTGGGTTTTCAGTAAGGTTATCATCTTCATTACTGTGGATACAGATGTACAGATTGGGTGCTTCTTACATAGACAATTCAGCTCCTCGAGAAACAGATGTTGATTTGAGAAATAGTTTCCTCAATCCTGCAACTCCTATAGTTAGTCGTCCGTCTGGTTCGGATCATGTTATTGGAGGCGCTGTATATGATCCAGCATATTTTTCATCTCTTTTTGAAGATGGTAGAGATGATGCAAGTTTGTTAGGGGTATGATCTTCTCACTATTTTTAAGCCGTTCGAAAGAAAAAATGAAAGAAAACACATAAGCACGCAGAGAAAATTAGAAGTCGCTGCATCAACTCAAAGTTGAGAAGCTAAGCATCACTCTAAAGCTTTATATCTCTCACCCCCACAAGGCTCATGAAATTTTAGGCAAATGTAAGCTTACACAAATGAGAAAATAGAAAAAGCAAAGATCATGTTGTTTAGAGGGGAAAAAAAGATGTTTCACATGAATGATTTAGTTCAGTGGTCCTGAAATAGGTATATGTTCGGCTATAACTGAATTAATAAGTAGACTCCACACCAGATTGATTTGCTGTAGAAGAAGGATATTTTGATGTAGCAGTAGCATTTCAATTTAGAAGCAAGCAGAACTGATCTGGAGAAAGTTTTTGCAGTAGCCAACACTACAGAAGTGGTATAAAGCCCTCTCAAATAGTCTCCTGATTGTCATAAATCTAAAACTGATGATGGAGGAAATAGTGGATGACCACGAGGACAATAATCAGAAATAACACGAAAGATTTAAAATAAAAGAAAGGAAAAACTGAAGGCTGTATATGGATCTGTGGGGTTTACTTAGCCCCTGTTTGTCATCCATTTTTTCAAAACTCTTTTCTTCTCGAACTCATTTTTAACCACACATTCACACAATAAAATATTTTGCACGTAAACCCAAAACTTTTTTCTTACTTTTTAATCACACATCTTCCAAAAAAATCACTATTCTGAAACACATTTTCCCCAAAAAAAACTCTTTTTAATGGCTAACAAACAGAGGCTTAATGATAATGATGTCCGAGAACCACATATGCTCTTAGAAACTGTTAATCATTTTTCCCCTGAATGCTTTAGTATTTTTTACACACATCACTTTCAATAAACAATCATTTTGTGGTGCATATATGGCATCTTTACATGCATTGTGGTCTTTTCAATTTGCAGATTGGTCAACATCATGGCATTGCTGTGGTGGAGTCGCCCTCTTCTGCTGAAACTTCTCGACTGAATCCATCGATGAGCAGATCTTATCGTATTGAAGATGTGAGTTAGCAATACTAATCCTAATGAGCTCCATATATAGATTCAATCGCCTTTTAATTAAAGGAATAACTTTTGTGATCACCATGTGGTACTCAATTCGATCTTGCTGTGGTGTTGTCCAACGAAGTCAAGTCTTGTTATTTGAAAATGTTTGGTTATTTAGCCCCTGTCCAATGGCCATCATTTTTAAAAAATGAAGTTTTGAATAGTGCTTTTTGGGAGAATGTGTAGTTAAAAAGTAGGAAAAAGGTTTGGGTTACGTGCAAAATATTTTATTGTGTAAATGTGTGGTTGAAATGAGTACGATAATTAAAAATGTTTGTTTTAAAGGGAGACAAACAGGGCATAATAATTTAGAGATTTTATCTGCCAAAACATTCATCGGCAAACTTTTCAAATGTTGAAATGTCACTCAATTTCTCGGAGTTGATACTACCAATGCCGGCAGATATAGAAAAATAGTGTTAGATTCTCAATTTATTGTGCAGATGGTAATAATAATTATAACTGGCTGATTAAAATTTGTTTGCAGGGTGATAATGCTGCAAGAAAGCTTCAGATAGTTTGAGTCGGACTAGTTCTTACATTTGGTGGTGGTCATACCCTGTATTCTTTGTTTGGAGGATTATTTTTTCAGTACATTCTGCAGGCTTGTGTTAGATGGTAAGGTTTGTAAAAGTTGTCCAGTTGCAGTAGTATTATTTTCTTGGCTGGAAGATGTCTTGAGGTATATAAATGAGTAAATGGTGGTGTAAACATTGTTAAAATTTTTGTAGCAATGGAATGGCTGCCTTTAAGCCTATGAAGGAATTAGGATTTATTTGAGAATTATATCTTTACAATTTATTCAGAAGAATTTGAATCCATAGCTGTTCTTGTGCCTTTAGTTATCTTCTCAAGTAAAGAATAGAAATTCTATGCAAATTAATTTGACCAGAAACAGAAATAACGATGTAGCAGTTGTCTCCACAAGTCAGAAAATAAGCCCAATGAAAATTAGGAGATGGATCCTGACTAAAAGCTCCGTTTGACAAGTTTATAAAATGATTTATAAAGAGGAATATTAGTTGATTTCACGAAATAATATATATTAAAATTAATATTTAATATTGACTGAATTTATAAATTAATATATATAATATATATGTATAGCAAGTTTCAGAATAAATATTTTTTTTTTCTTCGAATTCATTTTTAATCATACATTTTGTAAGCGATTTTATAATTTTTTCTACTTTTTAATTACACATTTATCCAAAAAAAAATATTTTTCACAAAATCAATTCATAATAAATCTACAATTAACAGACCCAATATATAAAACATAAAAAAATAACTTACCTTAACCTTCTAAAAGTAGAGTTAATTCTAAAACTACGTGAGGAGGTTAAAATCAGTAATCTACTTATTTTTTTAAAATAATCTTTACGTTTGAGCTTTGATATCCTCTCCTTGTATTCATTATTTTGGTTGGTAAAATTTGTACGGCAGCCGGCTGCTTTTCTTCTTGGTTGGTTCGATGAGGAATAAGCAAAATATGAAGCTTCATTTCTGATCGATCTTCTTCAAACCACAAAAAATCATTCTATGTACAACCATTCATTATGTGTTGATTTGCACATTCTTGGAACCCTCTTTTCTCATTCTCACCCCTGTAAATATAATTGTATCTAATCAGTTCTTTGCTTCTTAATAACGGTAAGATTCTTTTGTAGCTTCTTGTTGTTATTTATCATTTCTTTCATTTTCTAATGTAGATTTTTCTCCGGCCTTTGAAGATCGATACAATTTGGATCCTCTAACACGATCTGTTGATTATTCTGGTATTTTCTCTTTAATTTTTATTATTTTGAGCAGCTGAGAAAAGAGGTTTTGTGGGATTGGGGGGAATCTGATCCTGTTTAATGACTTACCAGATTATTAGGTTTTTTTTTCCTTAATTTCTTACTCCATAATTTTTATTATTTTGAATAGCTGAGGAAATAGGGGTTAAGGATCTAATACTGTTTAATGGGTTTCGAAATTTTTGGGTTTTTGTTTCTTGTATTTACAATTTGATTTATTCCACGTTTTGTAAAAATCCAAATTAGATCTGAAAAAAAAAAAATGAAAGAAACTTTAGAATTAGAGCTTCGATTAATTGGCCTGTCTTCTGGAAATCCTTGATCTTTGTTCCATTGTTGATTGACTTGAGAATGTTGTTTGCTGTGAAGCAGGATAAAGAAGGAATAGAAAACATAATTAAAGGATAAGAAAATGGATGAAGCAGAAGCATCAAGATATTGGTGTCACATGTGTTCACAGATGGTGAATCCTATCGTGGAGGTCGAGACGATAGAATGCCCCATCTGTCAAAGTGGATTTGTGGAAGAAATGGCCTCTGCCACTGCTGCGGAAAATGATCAAACTCTTGATTTTGGACCTGAAGGGATTGATTCTGAGCGGGCCCTCTCCCTCTGGGCCCCAATCTTGCTTGGCATGATGACTAACTCTCATCGCCGCCGTCCTCTTAGACGTGTGGAATTTGAAGACGATGGTGAGGAGGATGAGAACAATAATACTCACCGCGAGGTGGAGATGGAGCTTGATCGTGAAATGGAGTCAATAACGAGGAGGAGGAGAAGGAGCTCAGCTACAATTCTCCAGCTCCTCCAAGGTATTCGAGCTGGAATGATGTCTGAATCAATAAATTCCGAGAGTGATATCAGGGTGAGCGATAGAGATGATAATAGGAACAGAGACGATATGATTTTGATCAATCCCTTCAATCAAACAATCACAATTCAGGGTTCTTATGATCCCAATAATGACCACCAAAACCGCATTCCTAGTGGCTCGNTGATCAATCCCTTCAATCAAACAATCACAATTCAGGGTTCTTATGATCCCAATAATGACCACCAAAACCGCATTCCTAGTGGCTCGCTGGGTGATTATTTCATGGGTCCTGGTTTAGACTTGTTGCTGCAGCATTTGGCTGAGAATGATCCAAACAGATATGGGACGCTGCCGGCTCGAAAAGAGGCAGTAGAAGCATTGCCCACTGTGAAAATTGAGAAAGCGGTGCAATGCTCTGTTTGCTTGGAAGATTTTGAGGTTGGGGCTGAAGCGAAGGAGATACCTTGCAAGCATAAGTTCCACAGCAGATGTATCTTACCATGGCTCGAGCTTCATAGTTCATGTCCTGTCTGTAGGTACCAGTTACCTTCTGATGAATCCAAGCTCGATTCAGACAGATCTACAAATCATAGTAATAACAACAATGCAGAGCGGGATGACAGAAATGGAAATGGAAGACGTTTTTCGGTTCCCCTTCCATGGCCTTTTAGTAGTTTGTTTTCATCCTCCAGTTCCCAATCTAATACGGGGACTTCATCCTCAATGTCACCATCAGGGTCATCAACAACTGCACCCCCAAGTACTTCACCTAATGATGAGAACTAAGTTTTCAAGTGTACGCTGTATTCGTATCAGCTTATTGTGATACACATGTTCCATAGATGTTTAGTCTTGCTTTTGTATATAGAATTTTACATACCCAATTGTACTATTCCAAAAACAGATTGTGTTTTCATGTTATATATAGTTGTCAATTTGAATTTTTAAAATGATTCTTGTAGTTTCTATGGATATAGTTGTCTCATATCTTCCATGGATGTTGCAATGAACCAACTCGCTCCAAATATATTGAAAACAAGGTTTAATTTGTTGTTGTATTATGTCCCTGTTTGGTGGTCATTATTTTTGGATAATGTACGGTTAAAAAGTAGGAAAATGTTTTGGGTTTGGATGTGATTGAAAATGAGTATGTAAAAAAAAGAGTGTTAAAATAATGTGAGACAAACATGAGCTATTTATCTTGCTCTGTTACCTCTTAATGGCAAAGGAACATTTCTTAGGGAGAATTGATTAAAGTTTTGTATCTCAAAGATTCATCATTGGTTGCCATATTGAAGCTTTGCACCGCACTCTCTCAAACTATAATAGATAACCAGAATTCATCAGGGTAGTGTTAAATGGGCATCTCTGATGAAGTTCCTCTTATAATAATCACGAACCACCATAGCCAACCAATGAAACAGTCGCAAGGGAAGGGTTTTTTATTCTAATGCTTATTGTAGTTTTCAAATTAAGAAGACAAGCAGTCGTGGACATGGCTGTCTATAGTCACTTGACAAATAAGAAGCAAAGATCCAGCTCACTAGATCTGAAACTTGGGGTGCCAAGACAAGAAATAAGCAAATGAAAACATAATTTGTGTCCATCCTCGAAGGATAAAAATTAGTAAAAATTCAAGAAGTCTTTTATCTGCATTTATCTCTAACCCCTCTGAAACACACAAACCCAGTGAGCAGAAAACTCAAATTCATCACTTCACAGTCACAATCTTGATGATCGATGCAGTTCCAATACGGTGTAGGGCCACAACAGCATCTCCCACCTTGCAGAGCCCTTTTGTTTTAGCATGTTGAAGAGCGAATTCCAGGGCTTCCTCTGTGGACTCTTCATGAGAAGCCCTTGCAGATCCTGCACAGAGAACGGGAACCAACCCCCTGAAGATAAGGCTTTGCCTAGCTGGAGATTCATCACTGCATGACCAATCAAAAGAATCAGTCTTGATCTCAGGAACAACCACAGATAATATCGGCAAGCCTGGCCTATACTTGGCCACCAGTTTTGCAGTACTTCCTCCTCTGGTTAGGACCAAAATAAGGGATGCTTTTGCTGAGTTAGCTGTTCGTACTGCAGATGAAGCAAGGCTCTCTAATGGGCTCATGGGTACGGGGGCATTTGCCGTAATCCTTTTGAAGACATCTGCATAGTCAATTGTACTTTCTGCTTCTATACAGATTTTTGCCATAGTACGAACTGCTAGATCTGGATAAGCTCCTGCAGCAGTTTCACCGCTGAGCATTACACAGTCTGTTCCATCAAGAACGGCATTTGCAACATCTGTGGCTTCTGCTCTAGTTGGTCTTGGAGACTTGATCATGGATTCCAACATCTGAGTTGCTGTCACAACAGGCTTCCCTTGGATGTTGCACTTGTACACCATCACCTTTTGTGCTAAAAATATTTTCTCGATGGGAATTTCCATCCCCAGATCACCACGTGCCACCATGAATGCATCTGAGTTAGCCAGAATATCATCAAAATTCGCCACCCCTTCTTGATTTTCGACCTAATAAAAATGCGAAATATGAGGAACAAGAACATGTACAGCTACTTCATCACACCGAGATATACATAAAAAGAAGCTTAAACTTAATGGTCTCACTTCCATGATTTACAAATCAAATGAACAACAGCAATCAACATTTAGATGACAAACTGTGCACTACATAACTTCTGATATGGAAGCCTCGTTTGAAAATGGAGCCAACGATGAATCATAAGAGCGGTCTCAGACATTTTAGATATGCCAAGATTGTGTCACAGACATCCCTAAGTGTCTGGAAAGACTAACACTATGTCACTATCTCCACTCTTGAGCGACTATAATTTTTCAATCTTCACTCTCAAATATTATTCCCTAAACAAACTGAATTATGCACAATCTTTCTGGGTCTTAAGATGGTTTATTAAGGGAAACAAATATCAGCAATCAGAAATGGAACTTCATTTTGTTACTAGGTCTGGATTTAGAATGATATGCATTAATAGGTAGAAAATAATGCTAACCAACCTTTGACATAAGAAGTATGGTTTTGGCGTGTTCACCTAGCAACTTTCGAACCTCCACGAGATCTGAACCTTTGCGAACAAAAGAAAGAGCAATCATGTCTATTTTATTAGGAACCCCCCACTTTAAGATATCTTCCTTGTCTTTCTCTGTCAAAGTTGGGAGATCCACAATAACCCCAGGGAGATTTACATTCTTTCTCTCACCAAGAACTGCTGTGTTCTCACAGCGGCATCGAACTAATCCTTTCTCTCTGTCACAAGACAAAACATTGAATGAGATTGTGCCATCTGCACACAGTATCACACTTCCAGGCTTTACATCCACAGCTAATTTTTTGTAGCTCATGCAGATGGTGTTCTCATCGCCCTTGATAGTATAATCAGTGGAAATTGTGATCTCTTGGCCCTGTTTCAGCTGAACAGGCTTACCATCTTTCAAAAACCCAGTTCGGATTTCTGGACCCTGTGTTATCACACAAATGTCAATGTTAACTGTTCACATAATAAGATTCAAGACAGAATATTATGGCAATAGCCACTTCAAATCAAGATGGAACAAAGTTCATGAACTCCATAATATTAACAACTAAAAAAGAGAACCAAATGGAAGAAAACCCTACACCAGCTCAACAAGCTCCTGAAGTGGACATCTTTGTTTGGGTAGAATTCATTGGCAAGAGACACAGAGAGACCAGTAGCTCAAGGAAGGACTTTCCAAAGTGGCACGATGTAACTGCTTTCTCGTGTATTAGCTAACTTAGTTACATTAAAGCTTAAGAAAGTTTAAACCAAGGAACATCATAAAATAATCACATAAGCAATGACCAGAGAAACGGAAACCATAACGAGACCATTACTCAATAGAATCTATTGATCATTCAAAAGCATCTTATAGAAAGACTAGACCAGTGTACTAAAGAAGTGTAGTATCTGTTGATAAATTCTCTATAATCAAGCAATTCATCTATTTCTCAATAAGGGGAGGGGCATAGGTATAGTGGAGAATTCTCAAAAATTCAGATAATTCCCAAAGTGATAAAAATTTCAGCACAAGTGCACAACAGTCCATATAATGATGAAAATGAAGAGCAGCAAAACAAAATATCTCAAAAATATTTATAATTTCAAAAATGAAAAAATGAATTCCTTCAAATAAAAGTAGATCAGTGCTTACGCTATTTCTGCAGAAAATAGAATTAAAAACAGACAAAGATCAATCAATACAAGAATTTTTTTTTTTTTTTTTAAAAACACAAAATATAACAGCCCCTGTATAACATATAATCACACACACAGAGAGAAAAAGTAAACCTTGGTGTCTAGCATGACGGCGCAGAGGATTCCAGTATTCTCCATACCCTTTCGAAGATTGTCGAGAGTCTCCTGATGGTACTCGTGAGATCCGTGAGAGAAATTGAATCGGGCCACGTTCATACCTGCACGAAGGAGCTTTTCCACCATCGGCACAGAGCGAGACGCCGGTCCAAGAGTGCATACAATCTTCGTTTTGGGTCTTCTCTCCTCCATGATTTCACCGCCGTTGCCATAATTATTATTGTTCATCGTCGCCATGTATGTATCAATTCTTATTCGATTTCAATCGCACAAATTCCGATCCAGAAAATATATAAACACTAATATTAATACTAATCAATTTCAGATAGAGATTTCTTGTTGTGTGACTATGTTTTGAATTTTATAAATTGTCAAAAGGAAAGTACAAGAGATTTCATTTGTTCATCACAAGGTGTCCACATCTACACGACTACTGTTAATTATTGTTTTTTTTTAATGGGTACAACTTTTTTTAAAATGCTCACTTTAGTTATCGAATTTATTCCAGTTTAATTACTTATTTCGACGATGTTTGGGCTATTTCCACAAAGGATTGTTGCGTCGACAAATGCATTAAGTTATTATCGATCCATTTTGTCCTATTTTTGAATCGCAATTCAATTTCTCGTACATATGTAAGGATTTAATTCGGATGAATGTGTTAAACATAAACTATAACGAAATCCAATTGTCGATGATTTTTTTTAGTTTTTAGTGCATTTTTCACACATCCCCAAATCCGTTAAATTGATTAACTCCGTAAACAATGACTTAATTGAAAAAAATAATTATAGATTGTAATCATTTATGCTAAAACAAAAGTTTGATGACTAAATTGATACGTTTTAAACTTTGATATTTTTTTTACTATTTTGTGTCATTATCAGTTGCAATGGGGGCAGAGGCACGGGATAAATAAACTTTTATTTTTCTTTTTATTTTTCGTGTTGTATGATGAATTGGAGAGGATACGAATGGACCATTCGAGTTTATCTGCCCTTCGAGTCATTGCTAGGTTACACTTCTTGTAACTCTTTTAAGAAATAAGTTAGATTTTACTGTTGCGTTTGGGGGCGCAATATTAGATTGCGTGAAAAATTAGTAAGAAATTAAAATGAACAGAGTATGTGAATGATAATGGTGGACTAAGTTGGATGATAATCTTCATCTTTTCCGTCAAATATATTATTTGCACTATCAACGCAAAAACTTAATGTGAGTGGAAGATTTTCTTTTTTCTTTTCTTTTTTTTTAAAGGAATTATGGATGGTGGAAATGGTTTTAGATCAATAAGATAAATAGCATAAATGTCATTTTTAACTAAAAAAAATCAAATAGTATTATTTACCTTAATCAATCTAATACCATCCAAAAATTCATTATGCCCCTAATGGTACCCTAACGCAACCTACTCGTTTGATACTATTTAAAGTCATAAAAAAGCAACTTGAAGACTTTACAAAGTTATATTTATCTAAAGGATTATGCCACTTGTACATAAAATGATACATAAAGGATTACATAAAATGATGTGGAGGGAAAAGATGAATGAAAAAGTCGATTGTATTTTAAACTGACAAATGATAGAGTGACATATGACATTATGTAACTCATTATGTAGACTTTTATAAACATGTAGCAAGATTCATAAAATTTTATTTACATATTTTAGTGATAAAAAATGGAATTAACCCACACTAGGTTGAGAGACGTTACCTTGAGAAAAAGCCAACTTTTTAACCGCGACCAAAGTTCTATGACAAACTAGTACGTCTCTTTCTAGTGGTGGGATCCGACTGTAGAATCAGGCAAAAATTACAGTGAACAAAAACCCAAAATTCAAGAATTCTAATTCAGTGAAGTGTGCATCTCTCTGTTTGTTCGATCTGCAAAATTTCAAACCCACGCGAAGGTTTAAGTGAGTGGACTGCTTTTTCTCGAATTCTGTTGATTATAGTTTGAGAAGAGGAAGAAGATGAAAGAAGAAGTGAAGATGTTGTATTCCATGATATAAAAGGAGAAAAGAAGCTCTGCTATGCGTTCTCGCCTGAAATCAAAATACTCGATATGGCCTACCACGGAACATCACTCTTGCACGGTAGATTTGTTGGGGCGAGCTGATCACCCCGACGAGGCTATGGATCTACTTAATGACTTGCCAATGGAAGCAGATACAAGTTTTTTGGGTCACAAATGGGTGCGTAGGACAAACGTTCTACTTGGTTTTGGCTCAAGTAGCCGCGAAGCAACTTCTAGAACTCGAGCCTATAAATGCCGAACCTTGTATCCAGCTATCAAACATTTATGCATCGGAAGGTAAATGGTCTAATGTTGCATAGCTGCGGGAAGGAGACAAAAAATAAAACATTCTGTATAGAAAGTGAGCAAAGTCACCCTATTGTAGCGGGATCAAGGTGGAGAAGAATGCGCAAAAAATTATTAAATTAATAGCAAAAATACAGGTCGTGAGATCATCTTGAGGGATGCTAAGTAATTAGTGTTTAATATAGAGAAAAAAGGAAGGGCGATGTTCCGATGCTTTTTCTTCCAAGTCAATCAGAAAAGGATAGTTTCTTCTCTGTTTAACAATGATCCATATTTGAAGTAAACTGCGTGGAAAATTAAATCATCACTCTTCATATTAGCTTCAAGTTTTCCTTCAGACATCATAGAAACAATTCCAGCATTTGTCGCACAAGGTGAATAACAATTATTCTCAAGAGAGGATAATTTGGTTCTAATAAGATTTTTCATCAGTAAAACTTTCCGAGGGGTTCAAAGCTCATCGTGAACCTGGGGTTGCTCATTGTTCATCGTCTCTAGTTTAACTTCCAGTTCCTACCATATTTTATTAAATCACGACCAACATTAAAACTTGCTGCATGGATGAAAAGTATTAATACGGAAAAATAAAAGCAACAAAATGCATAAAATGTAACCTTAAGTTTATCTTCCACACACACGGCTGGAGTAGACAACAACGCTGCGTACCTGTAAATGCAAATATATTCAGATGCCGCAGATCCAATAAATAAATAAAAAGAGAGAAAACAGAAACTGACATGCTCGCAGCAAATTTTGCATATGTAAATCCAAATGAGAGAGGGAGAGAGGGAGATAGATTCTTACTCGCAACGGCTTGGTTCACCTATGTCTATAACTTCATTTTTCAAACCACATCTTAACTTTACCTGTATATTATAATGAAAATTTCTCATTACGTGAAAGGGAACTGGAGCGACATTCCCAAACAAAAAATTTAAGAAGCTGAAAACAGACACCTTTATGCTTCTATCTGGGCCATTCCAGCAATGATCTCCATTTGAAAATAGCATGATTCCATAGGACTCATCAAATTTCTCCCAGCTCCTATATTAAGGGGTTAATAGTAGATGACAGAGGACTGAATCAAATAAAACTAGATAGGTGTTCTAGCAGATATCACACACAGTAGATCAAATATGAGGTGAAAATCAGCATCATTAATATTTAAATGATCTATTGATATTGACACGTCCAATTGGAGGGACATTATAAACATATATCAATTAAATGTCAAGGTATAAAAATGCCTACCCCAAACGAGTTGTACTATGACCCTCCACTTGAGTAGCTTGTTTAAAAGGACAGATTTTGTAAACATACCTGAAACAATTATTTTCAATTCCAATTGCAATGAATCAGAAATATGTCATACCAAAAGCACAATATAAGTCAAAAAGGGCAATGAAGAAGAAACTAGGAAGTTTCTAACTTGTTCTGCTTGCTCTCAAAACATTGACCATAGAATGAATAAAATTCCTTATCCCGTCCTGCAAGACAAAAGTGTAGAAAACTCCATCACGTCAAAATGTGAGCTTTAAGAACATGTATGTAAAGAGAAAAAGCAGAAAAGGTCACAGTGCATCAATGGCTAGCACACCAAAATCATATTTTAGCTTCTGTGTGAGACTTGATATCCTGGACTGCATTTTGGATAACTTTGAACTGGATTCGTCGTACTCTTTGCGTACACGTGCAGCGTCTGCAGATACACAATGGAAAACACGAAAAGCATCAGTATCCAACTGACTCATGTTCTAAAGTGAACGGAGTATAAACCCTCTACTGGTACCAGATATATCCACAGGAGTTTGTAAAAAATTGACAGTCTGAAAGATGCTCCTCACAGTTTGCTGTATCTTCTCCAGCCACGATTGGCTATTCATACCAGTTACATCTGACCAATTTGAATCAAATATGAGTAACTCATTGGCTAACTAGAAGTTGTAGCTGCGGAGAAGAACATGGAAAATACATGTATGCTTCCATGTCAAGAGTTGACAGTGAATAAAACACCTGACAAGTGTAATTCATCATCTGACTCAGGTTTGTATGAAGAACTCGAATCCTCAAGATCCTCCCCCTCATACTCTTCAGACTGGCCTTCACTGTTATCATCATCATCAACATCATCATCATACCTCTGATCAACGTCTTCTGAGTCATAGCCACTATATTCCTCATCATGGCTATCGTCAAGCGTTTCATCGTGGTTTTGAGGATCATTATCTTTAGAGGTATCAACCTCTTTGGTTTGTTGCTCAGCCATTTCGCCAGTCCATCGAGAAGCAATACGACGCCCTAACTCTTCTCGCGATAAAGACTCGGTATCTTCAAGTACATCTTTCTCCTAGAAATATGAATTGAATTACTCATATTGCACGAATCACGTCAGACATGAATGCAGGTATGTACGTATGTATGCAGAATCTCAGATTTCATCATCCTGAATATCAAGCTCCTAAAATCGACTATTACAATGACACAATGAGCTTCATACATATAGGCATTCGTGCATTTATGTGCTAACTCATATGTTATTTATGTATTATGTGTGTGCATCTGCGTATGTACTTATGTATGCAGCACAAAACTGGATACTAAAAGCACATACCCGATTTCCAGTATCAAGACCAGCTTCGCCATCAACAGTTGAATCTCCCTCATTCTGTTCAGTATCCTACATAAGACAGACGTACATGATTGTATGTGCATACCCTAAATATGGTTCCTGATATACCTTCCACGGGTGAATTTTTTCTGTAGAAGACAGTACCTGGAGAGAATCTCCTTTCACCTGTTCGACTCTGTTGCTCTGATCACTAATCTTAGGGTCACCAACAGATTTATGATTATCCTCCACGATATCCTATTAAATACCAGTAATGTAAATAGTGGGAAGTGACTAAACCAAAAGAACGTGATAATTGAGCCTGTTATCATTCAGCAATTATTGAGTGCATGAAGCAAGTACATCCGTAATTTTTGAGTGGAGATCTTACAATCCTAAAAACAACTTAGATATTTATTTCAAGATACATACTACTTCACGAGACTCGGGGAAGTTCCATGTGTTGAAACTAGGTTACTCCTAAGTATGGATACTTGTAAACTCATTACGTACTAGTATTCAATACGTAATCAAGCTTGGATACTCTCATATACATACCGAATACATATTTTTTAATTATTTTATATATTTTTATACTTTTTTAAATTTGTGATACATATCGAATACGTATTTTTTAATTATTTTCGATACGTATTGGATATGTATTTTTTAATTATTTTAATAACTTATTGAATACTAATGATATTTATTGAAAATGCACAACTAGAGTTTTAAGATTAATTAACAACTAGATTTTTTATTGAAAATATACAATATTATTTAATCTTTTAATACATGTGAAACCGAGTTAATAGTTGATAAATATATTTTTATTATTGGAAATAGATAGTAGCTAGTATTAAATAATAAATGTAAAATTGTGTTACATTAATTTTATTATTGAAAATAGAGAATGATTTAATACATGTAAAATCGTGCTAATAAATTATACATTGATATAGTCAAACTCCACTATATATTTAATATCCTTAAATAAATGTAATTATAAATTATTAAAAAAAACTATCTTATATAATAGTAAATAGAGTTTTAGAAAGGGCAAATACTTTTAAACTTAAAACATTAAAATGTGTCTTCTTCTCAACCGAGTGATGAAGACTTATCAAAACTACTTTGGAAATATGTTACTAAAATCAGCATGTCTTCTTCTGTTTTAATATTTTTTTTTATTAATGAAATTATGTTGAATTTTATAACACGTATCCGCGTACCCTAAGGGTCCGTTTGATTGTAAGGGTGAAAAATAGGTGGAAAGAAAATGAATTCCAGGAAAGTAATTGCCTAGAAATTATTTTTCAGGGATTTGTTAATTAAATGTGTTTGATTGGTATAATTTTTCACCCGGAAAATTTTTGAAATTTTGTATTTTTTTATTCACGTTTGGCTTTATTTTACATAAAAATTGTCCATTAAAGTGAATTTTTTTTTACAATTGATTATGAAATTTGTTACCATTGCCAAAAAAAAAAAAAATTGCTCAAAAACTATTTTTTAATCAAAGTTTAGTGTTCGTTTGACTTTGTTTTATATGGAAATTGTTGATTAAAGTGAATTTTTTTTTTTTATATAATTGGTTATGAAATTTGTTCCCATTTCACCAAAAAAAAAAAAAATAAATAAAAAATTGGCTGAACTTGGAAAATGCTTTCCCACCAAATCCAATTTAGAGGAAATGGGGCGCGTGGGTGGGAGGGGGGGAAAACTTTTTCCAAGTCAAATTTTTACAATCAAACAAGTGAATAGTAGGAAAATGGAAAAACTTTTCCATTTTCCAAGGAAAATTAATGGAATCAAACACTACCTAATTTTTTTTAAAAAGTTGGATCGACGTACCCGTATCGAATCGTTTTCGAATTACGTATATGTATCTGTATTTGTGCTTCTTAGGGTTACTCTCATTTGGGAGAAATTCTATAACAAGAGATTGCATAATATCAAAGTGGAAAGGATTCACGAAATCCTGATGCTTATATTTTCGGTGCAACTTCTTAAAAGTGCTGTTATGGTCTTATGGACAGTGATATAGAAATGAGAACAAGGAATCAATATCTATCCATCTATGAAGATAAATGCTTTTGACATTATTGTACGAAACCCAGTAGCACTACCTATGTCAAGATCAATTTTCTTGCAGTTGAAAATTGGATAATGAATTTTTTTCTTTCAAATTGATTCACAAGCTATTAGTCAATATCAAACATTGGAAGACCTTTAGTTAGAGAGGGAAGTGAACAAAACAACTACCCCTCCTGGATGGGAGGGGAGGAGAGAAGGGAGAAAACTGTACCTTTTTCCCTTCAAGCAAGATTTCTTTTCTTCATTATGGACATGTGGCAGTTATATATTTAACAGTTTTGTTTGTCGTGTCATCTCTAGCCTATATACACACATGATGTGCAATATAATATAACTTTCAGGTGTCAACGCAAGCTTAAATAGTACAAACCTGTAAAGATGGAGAATCATCTAGTGAGCCAATCTTATCATGGATATCGTTCTTCTCAGGTTCTCCTACACTTCCAGCATTCTCTTCAGCTTTGCTTTGCTTCAAGTTAGATTCTTCATCTTCCTTTCTTTCTAGCTCTTCTTTTTCTTTCTGCAACCGTTCTTTTTCCTCAGCCTTTTCTATCTGTTCTTTGTGCTCTAGATGAGAAGAAAATCAAATTGAATGACGAGCCATTATTCTTTCATGTGAAAACAACTAATGAATGAGAAAAAGAAAGAGGTAGCTGAAAAAAAAGAACTCCATAAGGTAATGATAGCATCCATTATTGTAAACATCAGAGTGAGAGAATGAGTAAGCGTTAAGGCAATATTTAGATCTACCGATCCTATTAACAACAGATTTAGATCTAACTTGTTATATGAAATTACAAGCATAAGGACATTAGCATCTTGTTAGGAAAAAATAAAATGGGCAGTAAAAAGAGGAATATATGCATGTCCATTTTGATGTCAATATGCTAAACCTTTTCAAAACATGATTATCATTTACATTATGCCTGTAAGACACGGGAAGCTTATTTCAATATGTTTATGTAACTGCTTTCTTTTATCATCTTTTGGGATCATTTTTGTACGCTATAGAATGGATGGAAAAAGAAAACACATTATCTCATATTATTCATCATATAATTTACTCTGCATACATACACAATGTAACCAGATTTTCAACAAAAAAAAAAAAAAAAAGAGGAATTTGACCATTTTCCTGTAGTTAAAAGATTTCCAAAATTTAACAAGTGGGAGGCACCAATTCCAGACAGATTGGTGACATGGGCATCAAGGATGAAGAAGCGATAGATTAACTTTTTCAGTGAAGAGAAGTAGCAGAGGCACACCTAATTGCATTTTCATGTCACCAGCTAATGTCAAGGGTACTGAAGGCTCTCTTTCACATTTTTGGGTAATGTTAAGGTAGTAGAATGTTGAGGAGGAGTAGATATTCAATTCTCTGTTGCAAGTTGTTAATGAGGCAAGAGATGAGTTCAGCGGAAGGGATGAATTTGGAGTGTTGAACAAGCTCAATATTTAGGTATTGAGTTTGCTACAAGTCAGATTGACTCTACAGGAACTTTGAACACACAAACAACTCACAACCTTCTGGAGGTGTACAAAGACTTGCATTCCTTCTGCGCCTCATTAATTTTGACAGCAAAAACAGATAAATAATTGAAACCCAATGAGAGATATACAATCTAGAATATTACCGATGATTACATCTTGTAGAAGTAGGATGTCCCAACTGGGCATACCGACACAATATGAAGTTTCAAATAGTTTGATCTAAACTTTTGGTTGATTATCAGAACCAAATAGTTATAAATATTAAATTATAATGCCTCCAGGATAATGCAGGTCATGACAATCCAAAATGCAGGCACATCTAACGTTTCGGTTCCATTGACCTTCTAGCACGAGATCTATTCTGTAAGACTCTCTACCTCTGTGTCCTTGAGATATAAAGAAACACAGCCTCGTTGATGTACTTTACAGAGGAGGAATTGCCATGCCAAAAAGATTATATTTCAGTTAACTCTGATCCCATATGCATATTTGATGTATATAAAGATTCTGCAAATGATCTTTTCAGGCACTTAAAATTTTCAGTCTCTCTCATGATCAGAAAGAGTGAGACGACAATTTACATTCTTCTCTCTCTCTCTCTTGGGGGTGGGGGTGAGAATAGGAATTATATGACAACAACTGCAATTGAAGAAAAGAGAATAATTTTACCCTTGAGTTGTTCAACCAAGCCCTTGAGTATCTTCTCCTGATCTTTCAGCTTTGACAGTTCGGCCTCCTCTTTTGCTATTGCTAATTTTGCTTGTTCAATTTCCCGTCTTCGTATATCGAGGCCTTCTTTATATGTTGTTATTTTATTCTTCAATTTATCTCTTGCGATTTTGCCAGCCTCCCAACAAGTATTAGGGCACTTAATTTTACCATCATACTCATCACTCCCATCACAACAATCTGCTCAACATATGCAACTTTAAAGTTCACTCCAGAGAAAGGTGGTGAGATGTGATATAATAATTAAACAAGACCACAAGAATAATATGTGGGTCAAGATGCTAAGGATTTTTGTGCCCTCATCCACGTTTATGAAACAAAACATCTGAGCAGGATGTACACGAGAAAAATTAGAGATACAACGAGCAAAAATTAACTCAACAAATTAGTAAATAATAATGCATAACTCTTAAGGACAAAATGGGAGATGATCGAGTGAAGATCATACACAAAAAATTACATTATTTAACAAAGTGTATCTAGAAGGCGGACTTGGCACTTCTCTTAGATAATGTGTGAAAGATCATCAGACAGTTGATAAGAACTGTCTTATAAAACGGAAAAAGAAAGGAAGTCAAAATGAATATTCACGCAGGACAACAGTATTATTCTTCATCATCTTTCAAGTGTCAATAATGTAACAAATAAAACGAAGAAGAATGGCGAAAAGATTCTGTTGATTAAACTTATTCACTAGTGGGATTGGTGTCATCTACATCATCACTTATTGGGCACACATCCTACATTTATCTAATATTCACTAGAACTAAACAATGTCACTTCAAATTTGAGCATGTAATTAGATATAAACAATTTTCCCTGTGAGAGACCATATAAAATAAATTTGAAGTTCTATTACACGAGAAGGGGTGATGAGAAGAACGTTAGTCTAAGTATACTTGCCGTGTCTAGTTATCTGAAAGCCAAGTGTGCTTACTGTATCTACTTAGCTGAAAAGCACATGCAATCATCTTATTGAAAACATGTTTGAGTAAATCTTCTCTTTTCTTTATCTAGTTTAGGCTTAAAATTTATGGTTATACACACAAAATCCCATATTAATAGCATCATTTTTCTCACACTTAGTCACTTAGACCACAAGCACCATAGTCTAGTTCTAGTGAACTTGTGTCAATCCCTTCTGCAAATGAACCATGTCTTTAATTGGTGATGCTGAGTAGCACTTTTCCTAATTTTTGAGCCATAGACGTATCAAACATTGAAAGACCGATACATCATTTTACTGCAAAAAGTTTGCAAATGTCTAAGGAATGTAGCTCTAAATAATTGAAATGGACGTTTAAAAATTTCAGCATGCTTACCGCACAAACCATCATTGACCCTAGAAGAATATAAGAACAGTGAAACATGTCCTGCATTCTTACAATAGAACTTCCCATTGGGGCAAGCAGATGTTCCTGCAAAACCCACCATAATCCGAACTCATCTAATGCGTTTCAAATTAATGCTAAAAAACTTGCAACAAACCACCATATCCTAATTTTTATTTGCCCATGATTGATACCAGATATGTTCTTGTAAAAGAAAAATCTCTAAATCATCACAGAACAAATTCTGCACAAAATTCAACAAGGAAATATACCCGGCTCATCCGAGCCGTCAGGGCAATCGCAAAAGTCATCATTGAACTGAGACTTGCTGAATTTCTTTGATCCATCTTTGCATTTTATGGTACCAGAAGATGACCATCCTCTGTAATACTTTTCATCTGCACGCCCATCAACTCAAGTGCGTCATTGCAGAATTAAATTTCATATCAGATTGCAGTGTTCAAAAGGTTGTAATCCAAGATTTAAGCAGGAGAAACATGGACCCACCTTCAGGGGAAACTCCGACGAGTGTGTCTTTGGAAGGAACAGGTGCCGATCTGCTAATGCCATACATCATCATAACGCAAAACAACAAAATTGCACTTTCTATTCGTAAATTCGTCATCTTCACCCTCCAACAAAATAGTAATTGAACTACTTATCGATTACTGTTGTTTTTGCCTCCCCCAGAAAACAATTAAACAGAAAACCTAGAGTTAATTTGCTAATAAATTAGTGCGTAAGGATAAACATTAGGATCAAGTATATGAATTTTCACAGATGAATAAACACTGTTAATTAATGCCCCGATGAATGAATGAAAGCCTGCAGAGAGAGTGATTTTGCAGTGGAAAGATGAAGAGAAACACAGAAACGACGTGGTGGTAAGAGAAAGGACCAAATGCCCGGCGTCCATTTTAAATTTGGGTCAATTGCGGCTGCCGTTCTCAATCTTTACATCTTTTGCAACTCTACCCTCAACATTTGTTTCTTAGCATTTTTATCCTCATTAAAAGGATCCAAAATTGCGTTATGTTGGTGAAAAAAGACAGATCTCTCTCAAATTTAGGGAAATTTGTAGTCGCGGTCCCAAACCTTTGCATTTTTTGCAAATTTTACCTTAATCTTCAGTTTGTGTCACCGCAGGTCCAAACCTTTGAGAAATTCACAGATGCAGTCCAAAATGACGGAAAACGTTAGTTCCCACTGTCAGTTGACCTCAAAATGGAAAAAAGACAATTTTCAACCAATTTAAATGGGGGCATTTTCGTCTAATTCTATTTGTCTTTTATTCATTGTACTAATCGCTGTTCATTTCTCTCATTTTTCAGATATTATATATTATTCTCTCTCTTCTATTTATCTTAGAATTTTTTTTCAACATGAATATGGAGAGCAACGTCTGTTGATGTGGTGACCCTGTGCAGATGAAAACCTCATGGACGAACTTGAACCCAGAAAGAAGGTTTCTCACTTGCTCACGACGAAGGATGTTGGTGGATATAATTTCTTTGACTGGTACGACCGTTCAATGTGCGACAGATCGAAGGGAGATAATCCCTGGATTTCTACATGTTAGAAGACATATGGAAACTGAACTAAACACCCTACGTGCAAAAAGCTGTGGTTCATGGAAGACTTGGATATTAGGATTTGTATGTGAAGTTTTTTTGTGAAATGGGTCTGTGTATAGATCTGCGTTAGGTTTGAGCTCGGATGTTGTGTTTGTATTTTGGAAGATGGGTTTATGAGTTAAAAATCGAGTGTTGTCTATGGTCTTGTAACTTATTTTTCATTAAATAAGACATTATCATTTAACGGTATTGCCCTAATTTTCATTTCTTATGGTTTCCCCCCTGTGAGCAAATGCTTCAAAACAAAGGGAAAAATCTGTTCGAGAACCTATTGTAGATGGTGCATTAAAGGTCTCAAACATTTCAATTAGTTGTAGATAAAGACCCAAACATTTTACTATGTCTCAGCATAGGTCCCAAACATTTGTATTTGAATGCATAGCAAGTCCCAAACCTTTTAAGGAGTTAAAGCTTATGTCCCAATCATTTACTTGAGTCAGAATACATATTTGATTGTTTAGGTGCCATTTCCAAACCTGTTTTACTTTTGAAGCACCCAGAACACAATGATCCAACAACAGTCGCTAATTAAAGACACCACGAACAATTTTTTCATTGAAATATTCACATTTCATATCATAAGTCATTTGTTCATCATATAAAAGAAATTTCAATTTGTTCGACCAAAGATAATCACACAAAAAACTTCATCATACAAAAAGTTTATTCGAAAGGATCATTATACAAAAATCTATGTTCTTTTTTGTCTATTTTTCTTATTCTTTGCCTGTGGTTTGGTGGAAGTAGAAGTCTTTCTCTCTACCTTGCCTTGTGATGAAGTTGGTTGTGTATCTGCTTTAGAACATGTTCTCTTGTTATGGTCTATCTTACCACATCTTTTACATCTCATCTTCATTTTGGTCCTTGCCATTTGGTGCTTGCAGGTGGCTCTACTTACGACTTTTTTCTCAACTTCTTTGGTTTGCCTGCATGTTTCTTCTTTATAGGTGGATTCAGAGGATGTTTCCTTAGATCTGGCCATAAATCAGACCTGACATTGGTTGGATGACTGGGTTATAGGACCTTAGGTAAGCTTTTTTGCTGTAGCATACATCTACGTACACATATTTCAGTGTTTCTCGATAGAATACCAGACATTGCATGCGCACAAAGTATTCCGGTAAGTTGCCATTTTCTACATGCACATTCATACTTCATCAAGTCCACACTCCATCTTATTCCTTCCCTATTGCTCACCCCAAACTTTTCACTTCCAACATAGTCAGCCTTCAAGAACCTTGCATCTGCCTTTACTTTCTCAACAATAATCATAACTTTAGGACCAAAAGCATGATCTTATCTTTGTGCAGCTTCCCTTCTATCATTCATCCTCAGCATTTGTTGATGTCTTATCTTCTCAAGCATTAAGATAATTGGCTTTTCTCTTGCAATCAATACAGAAGAGTTGAATGCCTACACAAGTTATTCAGTAAGATGTCGCACTTTGAATAATCCTGGAAATGTGATATACTCAACTGTGATGCTGGTTTCTCATCGAACCCTTTTAACGCTGCTTCATTTATATCTTTCATTTGATTCATTTCACTTCTCAACTTTGGATTGTAGTTGCCCTTGATGCAGGCCTAAGGCATGCTCTTTAGAGTCAGTCCCTTATACACTAGGTGGAATTATTGTATAAATATCTTGCACAATACCTATGCTCAGCACTCTCACATTACGGATTTATGGAGTTTACCAAACCCTTCTGTTTGTCATAAAAGAAGGTCCAAACCCTAGCATTATACATCCAAATATCAAATGTTAAAAGTTCTAAGAACCATTCCTTGTTTGTTTGTTCTCCGTATCTAACACAGCCCAAGCTAGAGGAAACATGCAGTTATTTGCATCAATACCTATTGCAGCCAACCCCGCCTTGCATGCCCCCAAACATATATATAATATGTTGAATGTATGACCCCGCCCTTCAATTTTCATTATACTACTAGGATTAGTTCTTTTCAACTCCTTACCATAGTCTTATATGATCTTGTACTGTTCAACCACAATTCTATTAACAACTTTTGCACATTTAGCTATTATCCTATAATATTGATGGTTAGAGATCTCATACATGCAATCCTCCTTCACTGTTTCTATAAAACTATTCATAGACATTTTTGGATTAGTTCTGAACTTCATTACATACTTTTTCATCATGTAACTAGCATGCACCCTTCTATTTTGCTAAACAATTGTGCATGTATGTTCATTTCTAAATGTGTTAAATCTGGAACTTTTGTCCGATTGCTGGTAGGTATATAACTCCCATGGACATTTATCTTGACATTTGACTCTTAGTCTTGTTCTTTCATTCTTTACATGTCTGACATACCTTGCATTTTTAACTAAATATTGTACAACTGCATCCCTCAATGTCTTTATGTTGTCAAACTTCATGCCTGCATGACTATACCAAGGCTCAATCCTATTTGGATTTAAACAGTTTAGTTTTAAATGATATGAATATATGACAAACAAAAAATATCTTCATCGTACCTATTTGGAATTTTGGATCTTGCATGTCTGTAGCAGGATTAAACCAAGGCTCATTCCTGGCTTTTGAAGAGCCACCTACTTCTTTAGTATCACTTGGAATGCTTCTAAGATCATCGGCTCATCATAGTTTGTTCCATCACCATCTACATGCCCTGTTGTACCCTCATGTGCTGCCCTTAGATGTCTATCACCAATATCAAAACCCTCAAACAACATGAAGAATGTGTCTTCAGCATGATCATCTACAAGCACATATTCCTCTTACTCATAATTTGGACCACCAAACTCCTACATAGGCCTTCCTCACATTCAAATTCCCTATTTCCTTCTCTAGTGTAAGTATGGTTCACATTTTCATAGATAAGAGTGCATCATCAGGTGGCGCAGGAGAAAGGGATGCATCTGCATGTGGTATATTAACATGGGGTGAGCAGTAGGCTTCATCAATAGGGGAAGCATCAACAGGTGCCTCATGTTGTACAACAGCAGGTGACTCATTTTGAGGTGAAATAGGTGACTCATTGTGATCTGTAGCAGGTGCCTCTTCATTATGATCTGCAGCAAGTGCCTCATTATAGTCATGCATGTCTACCACTGGTTCTTCACCTATAGGTTGATCACCCATGTTATCATCACCTGCAGGTACATGATCTTTACCTGCATGTAAGTCACTCACTTCACCAGCAGGAACATCAACAGAACTCACTACATCCAATCATATTTCATTAGTTACACCATTACTCTCAGCCTCATTCACAACATACAAGTCATCACCCTCTAGAAAATCATCATAATTCTCCACTGTATAGCATACATTATGCTCAAACTGTTCGTCAACATCTACTTTCCCTTTTTTTCCACCTCCTCCAACACCTCACAAGTGTCAACATCAATCACTGAAATATCACGCCCTACTTTGTCGTCCCATGGCAATTCCAACACTTCAATTATGGTTACACACCACATCTTAGCAAGTCTATTCTCACCAAGCAACCTAAGTACACTCATAAAGTTTGCATCTTTCACCAATCAGAACGATGCCTCACTCAATCTATTATTTTCAATCTTATACGCATACCTCATTTTCTCAAAATAGCCTAACATCTTTATAGCATTGTCCAGGAGAAATCTATTAAACCAACAATGGTGCACATAGTCTAGATAGGCTATCTTCTCATTCTCGTATATAAAATTTCTCATCTTTATACATAATACACCACCATAATGTAGTTTTATAGTGAAATAACTTAAATTTTCCTCTGGACCAAAAAAAATTATAATAACAAACCGCAATCAATACGAAACCCTATTACAATGAAAGTAATGCAAAAACAGCGTGAATAAATATTGCAAAATTTTTGACATTCCAACTCAATAACTTGTTTAAAATGATGAACACACTTCGCAACCCACCGTGAGGCAAACATGTCTACAATCAAAAATTTCGAAAATAATTTAAAAACTTAACACAAACAGATTTGGAAAGATGGCCCCGTACGTAACATATAATATTTTCTAGAATTTGATCAGATTATTGGCTATTTTCGATCGAAATTGTAGAGATGAATGTTCGGGTTCATACCGTGAAAGAGAATGGAGAGTGAGTGATATTATAATTGACCAAATGATTTTTAAAAGGGGAAAATAGAATTGGACGAAAATGCCCATGTTTAAAATGGTCAAAATTTGCCCTTTTTTTTCATTTTTTGAGGTCAACTGATAGTGGAACTAATGTTTTCCATCATTTTGGACTGCATTCGCGAATTTCTCAAAGATTTGAGATATGTGGTGGCACAAATTGAAAGTTGAGTAAAGTTTGCAAAAAACACAAATGTTTAGAACCGTGGCTGCAATTTTCCTTCAAATTTAAGCCCCATTTTTTGGGTTAACTGATTTTAAAATAGTGATGTTTGCAGAATATTTGGTTGAAAAGTATAAAAACAATTTGAGTTCATTTGTAAAATCATTTTATTCGAAGAATATATAGTTAAAAATAATTTTGAGAAAGAAAAAAATGAATTTTTGAAGAACGTAGGTCAAACATAGGCTAAATATGAAAATTCTTTGGGATCATGTAAAAAGGTTTTTGGGATCTGGATAAAAAAGAATTGGAGAAATTTTCATTTCTCTTCGATGTACTTAACATTGATTTTTCACTAGGAAAACAATTGTGACCATTTAAGTAACTATGATGGTGGGAGGACTTTCTGCTTGTTCTGGAACATTTTAAAAAGGGTAATTGAAGCAATATTCCTTAATCTTTACTTGTTTTGTGAAATATTTTTCTAACCTCTCTCTTTGGCGCGAAACCTCCTTGATCAGCCAAACTTCGGGTAATATACCTTCCATCTATTTTTGTTAGTTTTTCCTTAAAACCAATCGTGGGAGTCAAAACAAATAAAACCATCGAGTACTTTTTCGTCTATTCAACTCCATATTTTCACCTAAGGCTATGTTTGTTCGAACTTGATGTGGGAGAGGAATCGG